>JASAMZ010008684.1:0-13652 GCA_030248115.1 Linhomoeus sp. GSCO2_2 | reverse complement strand
GCCGATTTCCGCACAAAGATTTTCCACAAATTTCGCCGGCTCGCGAGTTTCAGAGTACGCATATTCCCTCCACCTACAAGGACCGGCGCGCAGCTGAACTCCACCGAAATCCTGTAGACCAGGCCGAATTGAGCTCAAAATGCGCCATTTCGCTTCGACGACCAGTAGCCGGCAGCTAATATTCGGGGCTGCGCCAATCGCAGACTCGCCTTGCCATTTTCGACGGGATAATAGACAATTCATGCGCAATTGCTCACTTTACCACGCCGTCTTTTCGCACTGCATTTCCTTCAATTGTGAAGTTTGAATGCGCGCGCAAATTTGAGTTGCAACATAGTTTGAGGAGAGTACGGTAAAAGTTGCATTCAAATTTGAATTTCGGCATTAGGAAAGTGGCTGTTTGAAGGCAAAATCGACACAGTATGGAGAAACCAATAGCGAATCCGCGTTCCTCACCGCAAAATACCCTAGAATCGACATTTCAAACCAACAATCACCTCACTATGAGTTTCGTCAATGTAGGGGTACGGTAGGTCGAATTTCGGCCAAAACTCGCGAATCTTGATCCGAAACGCCAAAATAACGCCAGATTCGGCATCAGCGACCTCGAAAGCACCTAGATAGACGCCAACATTGATTTTGCCGTCGGGAGTGGAAATTCGAATTTTGGACGCGGCCGGGGTACGGTAGCCGAAAAATATTTTTGAAAATCGATTGCGGATCAGTTTTCAACGGGGAATCGCGTGGTGCAGTCCATTTGGCCATAAATCATCGCAATCGGGCGCTAAAACGGCAGAAAGTCAAAAATTGGAATTTTCGACCCCCGATGGAGACCCGTTGCCAAATCAGAACTCAAGATTTCCGCGGCGGATTTCGGCGATTTTGGTCTTAAACGAAAGAGAACATGATAATCTTGCCGATTGGAGATATCTGGCCCGATCCAACAACTCCCTGATTTACTAGGATTTTTGAAAGGCAAATTTTTGTCAAAAAACCACTTTCGGCTACCGTAACCCGAGAACGCGTCGGCCGATTGGCTCGGGATTTTTTTCCCCTGTTCGTCTCGTCGAGGGCTATAACATATCCAAAGGGCGTCAAAATCGACAAACTATTCCAGAAATTCCAGCTGGGTGAACACCTCTCCAGTAAGTAAATTTTCAAATTTTTGAATTTTTCTCAACATTTTCCCACTACGCGAAAAAAACGAAGGTCCGTCCACACCTACTATCCCTCGAGAGCTATCGATTAAAAAAAACCCCGTCCAAATCGGATGAACCACGCGCGAGAAATCTTGGGTGGAAAAAGTTAGTCGGTAGCAGCTCCACTATAGCACTCCGCCCCTTTTGGGGTCGGAGTGCTAAAAACTGTCCACGAAGAGGATTATGTACTGGTTGTTGCGGGCGGAGCGCGGGAGCGGCCCAATGCAGTCGACATGCACTCTATCGAAGGGAGCGTCACACGGCGGCAGAGAGAGAAGCGGCGCCTTCCGCGGCCGACCCAACGCTTTCATCTGCTTACAAATCTTGCAGCGGCTCACGAAGTTAGTCACGTCGGAGAACATGCCCTTCCAAAAGTATTTGTCCGCCAGTCGAGAGTACATGGCGTTTATGCCAGCGTGGCCGCCCATGGGGTCACTATGATGCGCTTCCAGCAAACTGTCGCGGGCGGAAGGGGGAACCACTAATCTCCAGGACTTCTGGCAAGGGCGGCCTACTGAGTCCAAACGATAGAGTGGGCCATCGGGCGCTGGCATGATTTGGAAGCGGGGATACTCTAACAAAATTCGCCGCGACACCGTGTCGTCCTTAGGGAGAGTTCCATTGTTCAGAAAGTCAATCATGGCCCTAGAGTACGTCTCCTGTCGCTGCAGGCGTGCAAAGTCGGAAAAATTTGAGGGGCCGTCGAAATCAGTGCCCTCAGGCGACGACGCTCTGGTGGCGTCAGTTTCGCCACTGTTGGTAGCAAAACAGTGCATCAAATCAGTGGGATCGAGCGGCTGTGACGGCTCAGAAGCGGGCAATTGAAGTCTGGACAGGCCGTCTGCATTGGTGTGTCTCTTGCCAGACTTGTGGACAAATTCGATGTCTAGGCCCTGCACTACGCAGGCCCAGCGGGCGAGTCGGCCGTCGTTGTGCTTGCCGCGCAATAGCCACACGAGCGGCGCGTGATCCGTCACCAGCTTAATTTTTGCGCCAAAAGTGTATTGACGAAACTGCTGCAAAGCGAAGATGGCGCCTAAGGCTTCTTTCTCAACTGTGGGGTAGGCGCGTTCAGCCTTCTGTAGTAGGCGACTGGCGTAGGCTATCGGTCGCTCTTTCCCATCAAACTCTTGGGACAAGACGGCTCCTATTGCGTAATCGCTCGCGTCGCTCGCCACTATCATCGGCTTGTCGAAATCAGGATAGGCGAGAAGAGGAGCGGACGTCAGTTTCTCCTTCAGAGATTGGAACGCTTGTTGGCAAGTGGGGGACCAATCAAAGGGGACGTCTTTCCCTGTCAACACGTGAAGGGGGCGCGCAATTTTGCTGAAATTTGGGACAAAACGACGGAAATAGCTGCAGACGCCCAAAAATGCGCGCACGGCCGTGACATTCTCTGGGACGGGCCAATCGTGGATCGCCTTAACCTTCTCAGAGCTAGGCCGAATACCCTCAGTCGTCACGATGTGGCCGAGGTAGGGAACCTCACTGCGCATGAAATGGCACTTGCCCGCTCCCATAGTCAGACCGGCGGCGCGCAATCGGTCGAACACCTGCTGCAGGTGCTCCAAGTGGGTCTCCACGTCTGGGGACCAGATGACAACGTCATCTAAATAGGGCTGGCAGAAATCCAAGTCAGCCAGCACGTGGTTCATAAGTCGAGTGAAACACCCAGGCGCGCCCGTCAGACCAAAAGGCATTACTTCAAACTGGTAGAGGCCAGAGTCCGTGATGAACGCAGACTTCTCTCGGGCCTCTGGACTTAGTTCCACTTGATAGTATCCGCTGGCCAAGTCAAGAGTGCTTAACACCTTGGCTTTACCCAGTTTGTCCAGAATCGACGAGATTAGGGGGAGCACTGTTTGGGAGATTACGGTAGATCGATTGAGCGCTCGATAATCTTGCACAAGCCTCCAGCACTTGGGGTTGGCTGGGTCGTGGGGTGCTGGCCCCTTGGGCACCAACATGCAAGGGGTGGCATAAGAAGATGTGCTGCGCGTGATCAGCTTTGCGTCCAGCAGCTCCTTGAGCTTGTGCTTCATGACCGCCTGAAGCTTGTGGGGGACTCTGTAAGGCCTAGTGGCCACAGGGGGATTGTTGGCGGTGTCAATGTCCATTTTGACAACGCCAGTGCGACCCAAATCGTGCATGGAAGTCGAGAACAAATCCAAATTCTGATACAGCAGCCTGCGCAATTTGCCCTTCTCGGAAACGGTAGCGGCGCAGTCAGAGAGATCTGTGCTCTCTTCAATTTTGTGCCATTTGTCCGCATCCTCCAAAGGGCTCGACGGCTCAACGGATAATTGATCTATTTCCATCGCCAAGCGATTGATTTCCGTTTGGGCAATTGCTGGGGTCAAACTAGCAGTGGCGAGGCGCTGATTTTTGTAGAGAGAGACTGGATGATTGAAGAAGTTGATTACTCGCACACAAGTGTAGAAATAGCCACCAGAATTGTCGTAGCGCACGCTTCCAACGCCTGGTGTGAAACCGAGACCTGTGCGTGCTATGGCCTTCGAATTCGGCGTCAGAACTACCGTATCCTGGTCGCTCATCTGGTCGACCAGCTTGAGTTTCACAATGGAAGTCGTGCGGCGGGGAATTACAGTAGTCTCCGGTACTGTAGCGTGGCTTGACGACTTTGGGGCCGTTCCAAAAGGCAGCTTGAATCCGCGCGACGTGATTATTTTGCCAGAAAATCCCTGTTCAAAATGTACTGAGAAAGGTCCTATTCGTTGCGCAAAATCCAGGCCAAGAAACAGGTGGTGCGCCGCCGGCTTAGACACCGCGGCTTGCACGTTCTTGAACAAGTGTCCATTGATATAGAGATCGAAGGAAGTGAGTCCAGAAATCGACAAGTGGGTGCCGTCGGCGAGCACTGCTGAGTGCTGATTGCCTATGGGAATGAGCGGCAATCCTAGGGCGACAACGACAGTCTCGCTAATCATGGTGTCGGTGCACCCTGTATCGAACAGGGCTTGGATGGTCTGAGACCGGCCCTCCTTGTTCTGGAGCCGGCCGACAAGAGTCATGGCCTTCCCCGAGGCCTTCAGATTGCAGGCAACAGAGGGGGGGTTGGGCGCTGTAGGAGTGAGAGGGCGGCCGAGAATCAAATCAGTAAACTGACGAATTCTGTTGCTCAATTGGGAGTATGGCCGCGCCTGCACTGGCTCAGCACTAGCGGTATGAGTTGGAAGTTCAATTTTCACAGAGCTCTCAGAAGGCGCCGAGTGCACTGACGCATTCGATTCAGAAGCCGCGCGCCGGTGCCAGTGCACTCGCTTAGAAGCGGTCAGATTGTTCCTCTTGAACGAAACGGCGCTTTGCTGCAGGGAGTTTCCACGGTTGGGCAAAAGGCTTTTCCAAACTTTACGCCACACAATAAGTAACACACGACGGATTTTGGGGCGAGTGATAAGCATGAAGAGGCTGGCGACGATAGCAGCAATCAGGCCCAGCCAGACGACGCTGTTAATTAGAAGCTGAAGGGGTCCGGACAGCGCCACTGCGACGGCGTTGCCAACAGCACTTCCAGTGCCGTTGAGAGTATGCTGTACATAGATGCCGGCAGCTTCGCCAAAGCCTACCAGGGAATCCCTAACTACTTCTCCGGACCCTTCAATTTGAGCTCGCAGGGCCGTGGGGTCGACAGCCATGTCGACAGTGTAGTTGACAAGCTTATCAAAGCTGTATTCGAGTTGTCGTAAGCGGGCGACTTCGTGGCGCAGCATGGACAGAGAGAAAGGCTCGCCAGCCACATGTGAATGGAAAACTGCAGGAGCGCGAAAGGTGAAATGAAGGGGAGAAGGATGGAGAGCGCCGGCCGGTTCAATTGTCTGGACTTGTTGTGGCCCAGAGACGCTGTGCCAGATATTATTGGTTTTATGAACGGGCGGAACGCGATGGGCGCAGTCGACTTTGGGGCTGGTGGTGATGAGGTCCCTGCTGCCAGGCGCCACAAAATACTGATCTCCCGCCACGAAAACTGGCGTCAGTTCGTAGCAGTCGTCACCAATTTTATGGTCGTAGGCCACATGGGAAACGGTCACATTCCGACAAGTCCAAATCATGACTGCTTCTCCAGCGTGGGCAGCAAAGACGTCTTCCCTGTTGAGAAACGCTCGTGCTCCCAGAGTGGGGTCGGTTTTGAACAGCTGCAGCGTTTGGGAAGTGACAGAGCGTTGTAATGAGCAGAGTTGAAGCCACAAACTCATGAAGTCGCGTCGCGATTTCTCACTTAACACATACTCAAAGTACTGAAACTTTCCATTGTTGGCGTCGGCGCGAGCGCGGCGTCGACCAGATTTGGGACGGCGCTTCCCTTGGGCGCGTGAGTGATTACTTCTGCGCTTCTCCTTCAGGTGATTGATTAGAGAGATCTGGTCGTCCTTGACGGAGATAAAAGCTATCCGTACGCCGCCCTGTTCCGTCAGGAAGTGACTACCGGCGCACTGTTCGAAAGAAGAATTTTGTTTCAGCGTATAGGCAGCTTGCAAATCTTCAATTATTAGAAGTTTATGAGTTGACTGGTATTGTGCGTCGAAAATGCCCTTCTGTTCCAGTGGGCAGGAAGCTATGGCAGCCAGCGACAGTCCATCCCAAATGACCACGCTGTGACCAGTCACAATACAATGGCCCATAGTAGCTACGCAGTGGCCCAAATCGGCCAAATCACTCTGGACGGCTAATCCGTCGATGGAGGCTACTTGGCCTTCCTCAATAATCAAATTCGTCGTCTGTTGGCAGAATTCGTAGCAGCAGTAACGGTACTCAACCTTCAGTACAAATTTAGTAGACCACACTCCTTCTGCCACTAATTGTAGAGGGGCGCCACTGTAGGTTACAGTAGAATTCTCTGCAAGGGATTTGACGAATGAACGACAGAGGTCGGGTGCGACGGCGCTCTCACTAACGCTATTTGACACGATTCCGCGGCCACCAATAAGTGATTCGTAGGTGCACACGCGGTGCGTTCTCAGCCGACAAGAGTGAGCAGCGCTGATTATGGGAGAGACTCTGGGGACGTAAACTCTCACTTTTGCGCGCGCTAGGATTGTCGGAGCGCTTCCAGCTTGCTGGGCCAGCCTATTGCACTGCGGCACCTTGGGATACTCTATCAGAGTTCCTGTTCTACTTCGACCGCAAAGCTGGTAAGCCTCGACTGCGGCAGTCCCCTTTAGGCACACTAGGGCGGCGAGACTTAGAAGGGCCCATTGAAAGTGAACTGCACCCACCCGGCTGCGGTGGTGCGTGTGCCTGTCCTTGTAGCCCTGGCGATCCCGCGGCAGTCGGTCGTCGCCAGCAGCACGTCGCTTGCCCTCGTGTCGATCCCGGTTGTGGTAGTGGTCGTTGCTTGAGCGGCGCACGCGGCTTCGGCGGCGCTCCTTCTCTTTGACGCCCTTGTCCTTGGCGCCTTTGTCTTTGGCGCTCTTGCCCATGGCGCTCTGCTGCCTGGCGCCATTTTCGATTGTGGACGCGGGCGCGCCGTTCTGGCTCTTCGCCCTATTGTGACTGTTCTCCAACGTGTACACCTCCTCCATGTCGGGACCGTCGTCGACCTCGCCGTCCGACAGGAGCAATTCGGGCTCAGCTGATGCCACGTTCTCTGGCGGCGGGGAACCACCCTCTTCGTCGACCTGGCCACGCAAGGCATCACAGGCGCGTTCCAAGTTGTGCAGGCACTTTGACAACCTGTCTTGTGTCGCCACTTCCCTTCTGGCTTCTTGTGGTTCCTCCTTTGGAGCAGCGTTGGGTTTCGGAGACGACATTTTCAGGGGAGGGTCAGGGGACAAGTCGCGAAAATCGGCGTAATTTAGTTCGACGTTGAATTGAGAGGCGGCGTGTAGTTCTAATCGGGCCAGTCGCTCGTTGATGTTGTTCAGGCCGTCGAGCAGAGCCTGCTGATTGGCTCCCTGGGGCGCCGCTTGTGGGTCGCGGCCACTGTTGGTTTCGGTTGTGGTATCGCTGGTTTCGATGGAGTGGAGTTGTCGATTGTTATCGTTGGTTGGCTGGTGATCAAAGCGATTACTGCCTCTCCCTCGGTAGTAATTATTCCCTCTGCCTCTCCCTCTTTGATCGTTTGGCGCGCCTCCGCGCCCACGCTGCCCGCCGCGGCCTCGTCCTGACTGTCCCCCACGGCGAAAGGGGCAATTGACTTGGAAGTGATTGAAGGCACCGCAGGTAAAGCACAAGTCTTCCCTGGCGGCACGCTGCTGCTGACTGTTGTCGGTGCCGTTCCAGTGGTTGTTGTATTGCTGGCGATTTCCGTTATCGAAGCGTCGGTTGCCGCGCGTGCTTCCACGGGCAGGGGCTCTCCCCCTCCTACCCGTGTCCACCCCCTGCCAACTAAGCTGCCGAGGCGGGGTGGGTCCTCCTGTCTCGTCTCTGTGGGCACTGGGGCCTGCCGCATTGGCTCCCCACTGACCCTCTGCCGCGTTCAAATGGGCCAGAGGCGTCACTTCTTGGAGGCGGGTCGGTGTGACGAGACTTCCTAATAGCTCACTCTGCTGGCCAGCCCTCGCCTCTGCCGCGCTACTGCGGCCATCTGTTAGAATACTCGTTTCCAGGCTCGCCGCCCACGCAACATACACGTTGAAACTCATGTTGCCAGTATCTGTGCCCGAAGAACTGAAGACACGCACGGTCTGACGCAATTCCGGTTTTAACCCATTCAAAAACAGACGCTTGAGGTTTCTGGCGTGGTTATCGTGTACGTCATTCGTGGCCGTTAGCACTCCGTTGCCAAAAGCGATGGCTGCCAACTCTTTCAACGATCTAGCGTATGACTCGATGCTCTGATTCGGCTGCTGTTTGTGACACTGTAGTTCGTTGTGCGCCACATCTGCGTCGTCGGCCTTGCGGAACTTATTCCGAAGCTCGGTGCGCATGGCTTGGTAGTCGCTACGCGTGGCCGCCGGAAGGGTGGCCGCGAAAAGAGCGGCCTCGTGGGCCAGCCGCGTGATCAGCAGATTGGCGCGTACTGCAGGTGCGGCGCTCGTGCGCACCAAAATTCCGTCCACAATGTGCAAAAATTTGTCGATTCTCAACTCTCTGTCACCGCTGAACAGCGGGGCGTTTACAATCTCCTTGAAAGCCTGCTTACTAGAACTGGAAGCTGCCAACGTTTCGACGGCGTCTGTGAACCGATTGGGGTCGGCTGCGGCAGCCGCAGCGGCGCCACCCTGGTTTCTCTGAGCCTCGAAGTGCTGCAAAGCTGTCATCAAACGATCGTAGTTCTCCCTGGACAGGGTGACTGGCTCGTCGTTGTTGTTCGGCATGGCGGGTCGGGTTTGAGGAGACTGGGACGCGTCGTAGAAGTGCTACTCTCTCTGTTGGTCGTACCTCAGTCGCCTTTGGGATCGGTCGTCTCCGCGATTGTAGTCGCTCGAGTGGCTCATCCACGGATCGCAGACGCTGTGCGCAGTCGCGATCGGGAAATTCGCAGACGCTGTGCGCAGTCGCGATTGGGTTCGCAGACGCTGTGCGCAGTCGCGATTGGGAAATTCGCAGACGCTGTACGCTGTCGCGAAGGGGAATTCGCAGACGCTGTGCGCTGTCGCGAAGGGAGAATCGCAGACGCTGTTCGCTGTCGCGAAAGGGGAAAGGTGGTTTCCAAACTGGGGTTCGAATAATTTCAAATAGGCCCCTACCGGGTTTTTCCGAAAAGAACACCATGGTGTTGTATTCGGTTTTGGCCGTTTTGTCCTGTTCAGTTGGGCTCCAAATAGAACACCAGGGTGCTGTAAACGGAAAGTCAATTTTCTCACTTCAGGATGCTCAGATTTATCGGCCATGCTAACAGTGGAAATTCTGATAGCGAAAGTGCATGGTAATGCAACAACAAGCTTAGAGTAAAAACTGGGTACCCGATGATGGTTGATTGGCATCGCATAGTGTTTCGTGCATTTGAGGAGTATATTCCACAGTGTGTCAGAATAGAAAGTTGAGCATTTCTTCGGGGAGTTTCGCCGCAGTTACCTCGAGTTTCCAAAGAAAGTTAGTGCATGGTAATGCAACAAAAAGTAAACAAAGAAGTAAATAATGGCTCTTTTGACATATTTTGGACAGCAATTACGTCCTCGTAGTCTTCAATTACCTGCCGTACCATGACAAAATAGGACAGCATTACCAAATCGGCAAAACAACTAGCAAAGAGTAGCCTCACGCACCATCCAAGGACTCAAAATTCATCCTTTGCAGCCTCTAAGGTGAGCAATTTTAATCAAATGTCGTCGCTAAATAGAACACCATGGTGTTATATTCGGAAAGAAATCTTAATAGAACACCAGGGGGTGTTGTATTCGGGGTGGTGTTCTTTTCGGAAAAACCCGGTACTTAACGGCTTCCACTTTATGTAGGGTGGTAAGTACCTACGGTAGGTAAGGTTTTGGGTCGGTTCTTCGTCAGTTGAAATGTGAGTACTCTCAGGTAGTCTCAATTCGTCTTCCTTCAATACACCTTCCAAAACTCAGCCAGGACGAAAGACCATTCGACAGAGAATGGCGGAACTATTTATGCGCGCGCGATAGGACCGAAAGATCAGCAGATAAACAAGTCATCAACTTTACGCCACACAATAAGTAACACACGACGGATTTTGGGGCGAGTGATAAGCATGAAGAGGCTGGCGACGATAGCAGCAATCAGGCCCAGCCAGACGACGCTGTTAATTAGAAGCTGAAGGGGTCCGGACAGCGCCACTGCGACGGCGTTGCCAACAGCACTTCCAGTGCCGTTGAGAGTATGCTGTACATAGATGCCGGCAGCTTCGCCAAAGCCTACCAGGGAATCCCTAACTACTTCTCCGGACCCTTCAATTTGAGCTCGCAGGGCCGTGGGGTCGACAGCCATGTCGACAGTGTAGTTGACAAGCTTATCAAAGCTGTATTCGAGTTGTCGTAAGCGGGCGACTTCGTGGCGCAGCATGGACAGAGAGAAAGGCTCGCCAGCCACATGTGAATGGAAAACTGCAGGAGCGCGAAAGGTGAAATGAAGGGGAGAAGGATGGAGAGCGCCGGCCGGTTCAATTGTCTGGACTTGTTGTGGCCCAGAGACGCTGTGCCAGATATTATTGGTTTTATGAACGGGCGGAACGCGATGGGCGCAGTCGACTTTGGGGCTGGTGGTGATGAGGTCCCTGCTGCCAGGCGCCACAAAATACTGATCTCCCGCCACGAAAACTGGCGTCAGTTCGTAGCAGTCGTCACCAATTTTATGGTCGTAGGCCACATGGGAAACGGTCACATTCCGACAAGTCCAAATCATGACTGCTTCTCCAGCGTGGGCAGCAAAGACGTCTTCCCTGTTGAGAAACGCTCGTGCTCCCAAAGTGGGGTCGGTTTTGAACAGCTGCAGCGTTTGGGAAGTGACAGAGCGTTGTAATGAGCAGAGTTGAAGCCACAAACTCATGAAGTCGCGTCGCGATTTCTCACTTAACACATACTCAAAGTACTGAAACTTTCCATTGTTGGCGTCGGCGCGAGCGCGGCGTCGACCAGATTTGGGACGGCGCTTCCCTTGGGCGCGTGAGTGATTACTTCTGCGCTTCTCCTTCAGGTGATTGATTAGAGAGATCTGGTCGTCCTTGACGGAGATAAAAGCTATCCGTACGCCGCCCTGTTCCGTCAGGAAGTGACTACCGGCGCACTGTTCGAAAGAAGAATTTTGTTTCAGCGTATAGGCAGCTTGCAAATCTTCAATTATTAGAAGTTTATGAGTTGACTGGTATTGTGCGTCGAAAATGCCCTTCTGTTCCAGTGGGCAGGAAGCTATGGCAGCCAGCGACGGTCCATCCCAAATGACCACGCTGTGACCAGTCACAATACAATGGCCCATAGTAGCTACGCAGTGGCCCAAATCGGCCAAATCACTCTGGACGGCTAATCCGTCGATGGAGGCTACTTGGCCTTCCTCAATAATCAAATTCGTCGTCTGTTGGCAGAATTCGTAGCAGCAGTAACGGTACTCAACCTTCAGTACAAATTTAGTAGACCACACTCCTTCTGCCACTAATTGTAGAGGGGCGCCACTGTAGGTTACAGTAGAATTCTCTGCAAGGGATTTGACGAATGAACGACAGAGGTCGGGTGCGACGGCGCTCTCACTAACGCTATTTGACACGATTCCGCGGCCACCAATAAGTGATTCGTAGGTGCACACGCGGTGCGTTCTCAGCCGACAAGAGTGAGCAGCGCTGATTATGGGAGAGACTCTGGGGACGTAAACTCTCACTTTTGCGCGCGCTAGGATTGTCGGAGCGCTTCCAGCTTGCTGGGCCAGCCTATTGCACTGCGGCACCTTGGGATACTCTATCAGAGTTCCTGTTCTACTTCGACCGCAAAGCTGGTAAGCCTCGACTGCGGCAGTCCCCTTTAGGCACACTAGGGCGGCGAGACTTAGAAGGGCCCATTGAAAGTGAACTGCACCCACCCGGCTGCGGTGGTGCGTGTGCCTGTCCTTGTAGCCCTGGCGATCCCGCGGCAGTCGGTCGTCGCCAGCAGCACGTCGCTTGCCCTCGTGTCGATCCCGGTTGTGGTAGTGGTCGTTGCTTGAGCGGCGCACGCGGCTTCGGCGGCGCTCCTTCTCTTTGACGCCCTTGTCCTTGGCGCCTTTGTCTTTGGCGCTCTTGCCCATGGCGCTCTGCTGCCTGGCGCCATTTTCGATTGTGGACGCGGGCGCGCCGTTCTGGCTCTTCGCCCTATTGTGACTGTTCTCCAACGTGTACACCTCCTCCATGTCGGGACCGTCGTCGACCTCGCCGTCCGACAGGAGCAATTCGGGCTCAGCTGATGCCACGTTCTCTGGCGGCGGGGAACCACCCTCTTCGTCGACCTGGCCACGCAAGGCATCACAGGCGCGTTCCAAGTTGTGCAGGCACTTTGACAACCTGTCTTGTGTCGCCACTTCCCTTCTGGCTTCTTGTGGTTCCTCCTTTGGAGCAGCGTTGGGTTTCGGAGACGACATTTTCAGGGGAGGGTCAGGGGACAAGTCGCGAAAATCGGCGTAATTTAGTTCGACGTTGAATTGAGAGGCGGCGTGTAGTTCTAATCGGGCCAGTCGCTCGTTGATGTTGTTCAGGCCGTCGAGCAGAGCCTGCTGATTGGCTCCCTGGGGCGCCGCTTGTGGGTCGCGGCCACTGTTGGTTTCGGTTGTGGTATCGCTGGTTTCGATGGAGTGGAGTTGTCGATTGTTATCGTTGGTTGGCTGGTGATCAAAGCGATTACTGCCTCTCCCTCGGTAGTAATTATTCCCTCTGCCTCTCCCTCTTTGATCGTTTGGCGCGCCTCCGCGCCCACGCTGCCCGCCGCGGCCTCGTCCTGACTGTCCCCCACGGCGAAAGGGGCAATTGACTTGGAAGTGATTGAAGGCACCGCAGGTAAAGCACAAGTCTTCCCTGGCGGCACGCTGCTGCTGACTGTTGTCGGTGCCGTTCCAGTGGTTGTTGTATTGCTGGCGATTTCCGTTATCGAAGCGTCGGTTGCCGCGCGTGCTTCCACGGGCAGGGGCTCTCCCCCTCCTACCCGTGTCCACCCCCTGCCAACTAAGCTGCCGAGGCGGGGTGGGTCCTCCTGTCTCGTCTCTGTGGGCACTGGGGCCTGCCGCATTGGCTCCCCACTGACCCTCTGCCGCGTTCAAATGGGCCAGAGGCGTCACTTCTTGGAGGCGGGTCGGTGTGACGAGACTTCCTAATAGCTCACTCTGCTGGCCAGCCCTCGCCTCTGCCGCGCTACTGCGGCCATCTGTTAGAATACTCGTTTCCAGGCTCGCCGCCCACGCAACATACACGTTGAATACAATTACCTGCCGTACCATGACAAAATAGGACAGCATTACCAAATCGGCAAAACAACTAGCAAAGAGTAGCCTCACGCACCATCCAAGGACTCAAAATTCATCCTTTGCAGCCTCTAAGGTGAGCAATTTTAATCAAATGTCGTCGCTAAATAGAACACCATGGTGTTATATTCGGAAAGAAATCTTAATAGAACACCAGGGGGTGTTGTATTCGGGGTGGTGTTCTTTTCGGAAAAACCCGGTACGTAGATCTAGGGTGGGGTTCCTAACTTGTGATACGTGTAACCCTACCCGAAAGTGTACCCCCCCCCCCATACCCCTCCCCCCCCCCCCCCCCCAGGTACCCTGGTCCCGCCTTCCCCAAAAGACCCCCAAAAGGGGGTCCGTAGGGATGGCCGGTCCAAACTCGAAGATAGTACCTATGGCCGATTAACGTGTAAAGTATAGGCGAGTTTCCCCGTACTTCGCGCCCCCCTCTCCCCCCTCCGATTGCGTAGGTATGGCCGTTTTAGCGTGTAAAGTATACTGGAACCCCCGATTCGGCCTTGTCCGTAGGTATGGCCGAATTACGGTAGCCCGCCGAATTCAAATATCGCGACAAGAACGACGAATTACGGTAGCCCGCCGAATTCAAATATCGCGACAAGAACGACGAATTAC
>JASAMZ010008682.1:0-14390 GCA_030248115.1 Linhomoeus sp. GSCO2_2 | reverse complement strand
TTCTTGGTTCAGTTACGTATTGCTGGCCGATGAGAAGCTAGCAAAGTCGAAACATCGTTGCCGATCATGTCCACAACTCAGGCGCCAGAATTAAACATTCTCCGTGGCATCCCTTTTGCGCAAATGTGACCAGAATGCAAACGAAACAATATCTCATCAGTGAAGGATTTGGCTGGCCACAGATAGCAAGGTTAATTTGTGGGTTACGAACACATGATGGTATCATGCTTGAAATGAAATTGAACGGCACGAGGAGAGATGGAAGTTTCCAAAATCCGTTGCGCTTGTGAAATCAACGGCCGCCAAAGCCAATACATAGCAGCAGAATAATGGAATTGCCATGCGAAATGTGTCAGCTATGTAGGCTTTTGCTTTGTGAATTGTCTCATATTAGAGGCGCATTGGGGATGAAGATGCCAAGATCGGAGGGGAAGGGAGTATGTAGGTGGGGTGGAGTGGGAGAGAAGGTTGTCTGGGTTCTTAGACGGTGGCGCATATTCATGGGGACTCTTACCTCCTTATAGAAGAAATTTTCCAACTCACCCTTTCTGTAGGGGGGACAGTCCTTCGGTCGAACGCACTGCTTGTTCTTGAGGTTTCTAACGAAGCCCCGGCTGCAGAAGCAGCCACTCTGGCAGGCGAAGCCACAGACTTTGATGCGAGGCTGTGACAGTCGTCTTTGCATCGCACGGATATCTACCTACCATGGTGACCAACAGAAACTCATTTTAGTTTCAGATTCAGTTAAAATTATGGTCGTGGCCGAGTTTCAGGTTCAGTATCAGTTGTGCCACCTCTCGAGTTGTAACTGAACTGAGTTTCATTTCAGTTATTCCAGAGCCAGGAAGTCACGATGAATTGCTCAAATCAATTCTGGGAGGGGGGGGGGGGGGTTAAAATTTAGTGCACCTACACGGTAGAAGCGATTTCAAACTATTCTGATATTCTTTGAATGTTTAGACCTAGGTGAATCTCAGCAAAATGTCTACATCTGTGTAAGATTTAGCAGAAATTTTACGTCATCTGCTGAGATTGGGTGAAATCTGGCATTCAAATAACTGAAACTAAACTGTGAGTTTCAGTTTCAATTCCAGTTATAGAGTCCGTCCGTGCCAGTTTCAATTCAGTTTCAGTTTCAGTTAACTGATTGTAACTGAAAGTGAAACTTAAACTAGTTTAAGTTTCTATTGGCCAGATTGTACCTAACTGCATACTCATCATAATTTCACCGCAGTCTGCAGCCAATCCCGTTAGGAATTCGTACTAAAAAGTCACTGTCATTCTCCATCTGCCTCTTCGTACCGTGTCGCAGGTGGGCTCGCATCCTCCACAGGTGTCGTACGTTTCTCGCGGTCCGCACTTGCCGCCTTTTCCTGTGAACACAACAACCGTCGGACAGCTAACCATGGAAAGACAATGGGATCTTCATGGTTATCTTCATGAAGATATCTGAGGGAGTTTGAAATGAGACAAACTGAATACAAAGCAAGCCAGCAGGGGGTCCGCCAGGTCCTTACGCACCCGGGCACTGATCCAGAGTGACGCATTCGTATTTGGCGTTGCGCACAAAGACCTTCTTGCACATGCAGCGCTTTCTGCACCGAAACATATGGCACAGCGGGTCAGGATTCGGAATGGCGCAACTCGGCTCGCAGTCGCGACTCTTGGACGTGCAGTCGACCAACTCTTGGTTTGGCTCGTCGCAGGTTAGCTCTGTACGCGGCTGCAGATGCGTGTTGAGTGGCAGTTGATGGGTTGGGAGGGGCCATTGAGGGGTGGGGCGGGGGGTGCGGAGAGGTAGGGAGGGAGAAAGGAAAGGAGGGGGGGGGGGGGGGGGATGAAGGGAGGAAGCAACGCTTGCTTAAGTTGAATTTTTCGCGCCTATGAATTATTTATCAGTTGCTTAATAAAGGCGCATGGGAGGGAGCTGCAAATGCGCCAAGAGGGGTGTTTTAGCCGGTGGGTGGGGGGGGGGGGGGGGGGGGGGGGGGAGGCTGAGCTGACCGTGCCGCAAATGATCCGTCACCTTTCAAATTGCAAGTTTTCAGCGGCCTGCACTCCTTGGTCTGGGGGTCTCTAACGAAGTCCAGTTTGCAGTAGCAACCTGGAGCGCAGCCAAAGCCGCAGAAGCGTAGGCGGGGCTGTGGCAAGCGTACATATGTATGTAGTTTCGCCCAGCCTCAGTCGGGCTAACCCAATCAAGAGCTCGGCGTGCGTCCGCTCGTTCGTCCATGACGCTGTCAGGTCTCGGCGTTGGAAAGTCGTAGAGAGCCGATCTTGGGCTCTTTGAATAGGTTTCGACTTACCGATTATTCTGCCATACGATGCTCAGCCGCGCTACAGTAACTCAAAAGTACAAAACCGCAAAACGGCTCTAATCCGATATCGAAGTGTCGCTCGAAGGCTCTCGACGCGTTCTTCCATGTTCTGTCAAAGGTTAGTTAAACGTTTAGCAATTTCTTGTTGCATTTCAGACAGCGGACTTTGAGTATGATGTTTTCTTTCTCTGCATATCAAAATCCGGGCGAAATCAGTATTGCAAGGTACGCATTGAGTACTCTCGCGAAGGAGGAACTAGCGACGCGAAGCGTAACTTTGAGAGCAGTGAGTTGGCACACACACACTCTGCAAATATTCACCACTCCTTACTACAATACGTCAGTCAGAATACAACCTCGACTTCTATCCAATTTGAGCTTGTTTCTGGGCGTGCATATACATGACCAAACTCTACTGCAGCCGATATTTGCGCATTTTTGGATTTCGCGCATTTTAGTCACAGTCGTTCCTCGTCTACGGCGCAACGAATCGTACACTTTTGCAGGTGGAGTCGCAAGCTCTGCAGGGAGCGTAGTGCTCATTCGGTCCGCACTTAGGGATTTCTGTTGCAGATTGTACGGCTGTGACTGCCAGGCAGCAAATCGTGGACAGGAGAAATGGACTCATCTTGGATTTGGTCGGTCGGTGGATGATACTACGAAGGGTTTTGCAGGATAGGGTAACTGGTGTGTTTTAAGTAGGGCGGTAGCGGCGCGTCGGATCCGAGGGCGCACCATGCGCCGTTTCTGCGCCCTTTTGGCTGTTTTGCGCGAGTTGCTCGGCTCACGTTGTTCAAAAGAGTGCGGCTCGCCAGCAACTCATTTCGAAAGCTGCTGAGGCTGATTCTAGAGTCCAATTCTGTATGCATCTACTACTGTTCGGTGCGTTGCAAAAGAGCAGACTAGGCGGTGGGTGGCCGAAGAATTAGATATTTGGAAGTCGGCGAAGTCTCACTTTGAATATACCTATCGCATTCGACAGAACCTTCGAATACAGCAGTGAAAAGGTTCTTCGTTTGAATGAGTCTGGCCGAGGTTTTGATCAGCCCCCCTCCCCCCCAGGGTGATTGTTGTGTTGTGTTAGGTACGTAGCTTAGGTTGAGCAATTGCTACTCTCGTGCGTCAGGGGAAACAGAACACTCTGTGGCGATTGCACATGACACGCACGTCCATTTCTGCGGCACAGCTTATCTACATAATTTCAACGCGACAGGAACGACGCAACAACGCCGCCCCTGAAGTTTCGGCCTGATCTGCTGTGTGGGAGTAAAGCGTCTCTCAGAGACTTACTTCGCAGTCAGTGACGGCAACCGCCCTGCCAACTTCGACAGTCGGGTCGGCCAGCGCGTTTCCTGACGAGAGCCTCTCACTTCAGACAATGAATCTCTCAAGACGCGATCCGACGGAGCAAAAGTTTCGCCGGCTTGGCGTCGCGTCATTGCAAGTTCTACACCAGACCACAACCATTTGTGATTGTACATGTTGTGCAGAAGCAATGCGGGGATTTATCAGGCTCGATTGGTGGTGCACGCTAGGAGCCTGACTCAGCTCTCTGCATGTTCATAACCTCAGTTCAGCGCGACAGCAACGACGCGACCAGGCCAGCTCGAAAGCCATGCATTTCAACAGCTTCTTATAGTCGATTTTGCTGGTGAAACACAATCGTCGCGGGTCCGCTGAGCTGAAGTGTCCGCTACGAGCCACTATGGATGCAAGCACGAAGTTGGGGAGGCGGAATAGGTACGAAAGTTGCCTACTTTCACAGTTACGCAGCAGCGCTCTTTCTGTCGACGTACGGTACCTAGGTACTTTCACCACAGTCAACTCTTTGACCCAATCCGTCAAAGAAACAGTTTCGTCGGCTGGTTGTGGCATCATCGCAAGTTAAAGTTCAGACCACAAACATCGTTGGTGATACTGACGTTGTGCTACCTGCATACCGTACGTCGTCGTAAACATTGCACGCTCCAGTTAAGCCGATTCACAGGTATCCAATCAGACCAACCAGGAAGAGTTGCACAGGAAGATGACACTGCCGTCATGATATCAATCGTCAGTGCTTCAGTATTCTTCTGATGATTTTGGGTGCATGTCAGAACACGTCACATTTCTTCGCCAGAAGACGAGTTGTACTCAAGATGTGATCGACAATTAAGATATTGTAAATTCGCTGAGACTTCTTCGTTCGTTACTGATGAACCCCGTATCGAACTACCAAAGTACAGTTTGGGTGTGTTAGCAATAGCACGACAATGTTTAGGGCAATAGGCCTAGGACAATCCGAAGCCCATGCAACGTCAACAGACGCACGGGGACGCAATCCGAAGAAAGACTGTGAACAAATTGGTGGCAATATGGTTTTGGCCATCAATCAGTCACCCGTCAATTTAAAGTACAAAACTTCGGTCAACAGTATCTTCGATTCGACAGCGCAAAAGTTTTGTTGGCCGAAGCGTCGCGTCATCGCAGGTTTTGTTCATCAGGCCGCCCATTAGGGGGCTTGTGGTGTTGTGTGCAACATTGCTAGTTGGGCAATGGGATTATTCCCCGCGTTGCACACTTAGAGGAAGGAATCGACAGGCTCCGTTGTGGCTGCACGCGTGGAACCTACATATCTGTCTGGCCGTCACACAACGGGTTTCAGCGCCACAGCAACGACGCGACTAGGCCGACACGCTAGGCGCCCCTCTCAACCACCTCTTACACTGTATTGTGGACCGGAACCGACGCTACTCCTTCGAAAGTGGACGCTGTCCGAAAATTCTCAAATCGCCAGCAAATTTGCGGAAAAGAAAGTCAAATTCTACAGAATTGTTGGGAGTTTTGCGTCCAGTGCAAAGTAATGTCGACTAAAACCAGTCGGCTGTCGTACCCTACACTCAGTACATGCGGCCGACTGTGACGTCAGG
The DNA here is from genome assembly GCA_030248115.1 of Linhomoeus sp. GSCO2_2. Taxonomy (NCBI): domain Eukaryota; kingdom Metazoa; phylum Nematoda; class Chromadorea; order Monhysterida; family Linhomoeidae; genus Linhomoeus; species Linhomoeus sp. GSCO2_2. Next base: position 9,163 of record JASAMZ010008682.1, on the reverse strand, counting down.
TTTGACGACGTAACGTGCAGTGGAGGAAGTTGATAGGTTCTATTCGTCGGGCAGTTGTGCCCCACGGCTAGTGCAAGAGGAAAGCGATGTATCTTCGACCCAAAGGCTTCGTTGCGTTGACGACGCTCAACACTGGTTCGTACACACCTACATCTGGACATTTGACAAATTCCGCATCAAAGTCGTCAATACGCCAAGCCAAGTATCAGTCAATCAATGGTATTAGATGCTTTCAAATTCTGCGCTATTGCTTCACACCAAGAGAAGAGAGGTCTTGGCAAACACGGGCTGTCATCCTCGAGATGGTCATTCAACTGAAACAGAGGCGCGACAGAGAGAGAGAGACGCGAGAGAAGCAACGCGCGTGCGGATTGAATATAGGTACTGTACTTTGGCGAGCACGCGACTCAACAGCAGGCCTTTGAAGGTCGTGAGAAACGACTCTCCTCACATATTGGGATCTGCCTGCAACTGTGACCGCGCGCGTCACACTAGCACGGCCGCCTTGGAGGAGGAAGGCCAGAATGCGTGCTCTTTTGCCAGATGGCGGAACAATCGGGTCTTGACACGAAATATTCCCACAAAGACGCGGCTTCAGAGGTCGCAGCGGCACTCCACCACTGGAAACGGGCGGCCCGTTTGCCGGTGTTTGCTGTAGAGGTGGGTCACGAAGCGTCGTCTGGAGACAGCATCAAAGAAGCAGTGGTCGCAAATTAACTGGGCACCCTTCTTGTTCAAATGCAGCGACACGATATGCCTTCTCAAGTTCGCCTTCAGGGTGAACTTGGCGTCTTCACTGCCCGTGTCACATCTGGGATGAAGCCCAGCAGGCGGTGACACACTGGCAGAGATCGCAATAGCCGTCGAGGGGCCGATCTGGCCGTGTTTGAAGTATGTGTCGCGTGAAGTTGTTCTTGAGGTTGGCGATAGCGCAGCAGAGGTCGCAGATCCACTTGTGTCCACTGAGGCGATTCAGATGTACTGACTCGGCGTGGTACATCAGGGAACCCATCGTCGTGAAGCACCTGCGGCAGTCGTCACAGGTCAAAGACCGAGCGCCTGACGCTGAAGTCGAGTGGGCGTCGAACCAATGACTGGAAAATCCACGGAGGCGGCTTCCAGAGAAAGCCAGGCCGCATTCCTCGCAAACAGCCTGTCGTTGAGGTTGAGACCACGTCGAATGATGTCGGTGGCCCGCGTGCTGGATTAGGCCAACTTTGCTGTGCAACGAACGCTCGCAATTATCGCAGACGTGTCGTTTGCCCATTTCCCGCTTTTGTTGACGCAACCAAGATATTGTCGAATGGTGGAAGTTGATGACGTGATCCGTCAGGCTCGGAACTCTTTTGAACGGTTCGCAACATTCGTCGCAGCAAAATAATAGGTGGCCGCCGACCGCAGCATATGACTTCCAACGACGCAGATGGACTCCATCTATGTGGTCGACCAGCCTCCCCTTGGACGTGTGCCGTGAGGCAAAGGGGCACAGGTCACACTCCACGCCGGAGGCATTCTTGCACTGACGAACGTGCTTGACCACAGCGGATCTCCTAAAGACTGCGTCGCACCAATCGCAGCGCTTTGGGGTGACGTCGAGATGAGCGTCCACCACATGGTTCATCAAAGTCTGTTTCTGTCTCAGGAGCCCTCGGCCTCCTTGCTGCGGTTGCTTGGCCTGGAAGATGCAGAGGTCGCACTGCAAGTTCCCTTTCTCCACACGCTGTTTGGACGCACCATCCTCGTGCCAGACCAAGTGGTGATTGAACAGCGCCTTGAATGTCGTCTTCATGGAGCAAACATCACAAGTTGTCAAAGAGGTCTCCACGGCGACTCGCTTCAGCCGAGAGTGAATCAGGACGTGAGTGGCCATGGCACGCTTCCACCTCACCCACCTGGCGCATTGGTCGCATTGCAGGGTCTCTGTGAGTGGGAAGTGCTCAGAAGTGACGTGCTCCGTGAGGCTCCACTTGATGGCGAATGTCACAGCGCAGGCGTCGCAGTGGAAGGAAGTGGAGGAAGGTGGTGTCGCCATGGGGCCTTTCGTTGCATGGACTTCGCAAAATTTCTCTCCACCAGCAATGACCAACGAGACTTTGTGGAACGATGACAGAGCCATTACCAAGTTGCAAAGCCTCGTCTCCGCTGGGGGTCGTTTCGTTGTGCCCATAGGACTGATAGGAGACGCCAATCGGCTGCCCTGCACCCCGCGGTTAGACCTTAATCTCATCTAACACGACGAGTGAACACAATCTGAACAATGATGTTAGATTCTGAATTGATTACAACGGACGGACCCACTTCAAAGTGACATGCCACTACTATCGCATTGACTACTTGCTCTACTACCTGCTAGACGTTCTAGCTAGTAGCTGAGGGAATTATTGTGGCAACTCTTGCAACTGGGGGAACAGCCCCTATCTAAACGTGCAGCTTGCGTTCTACGACGAAAGAGTAGGGAGAGCGAGATTCCGTGAGCGCCGCACGCTCCGTGAGAGCGAGATTCCGTGAGCGCCGCACGCTCCGAGTTCCTAAGATGATTCAGAGAACGTTTGACTAGCTGTAATTCGCAGTGATTGAGTGGAACCAAATTTGCAGGCTGGCTGCAGCTTCAGTGGATTTCGACTTTCAGGCGCACTGGCCAGATAGGAGGCATTCAGGCTTCTTCGTGTTCACATTTTCACAGTCGTTTTCCCGCGAAGTCTTCACCGTACGATTCCCAGACTAACGAAACCGATCACCCAACACACATGCGCGAAATGTACCTGGTGTTTCGAAAGTCCAGCCCCCCCCCCCCCATCCACAGCAAGCTGTAGGAAAGCTGGCAGGGTGAAACTTGGAGATATGTTAGCCCAATGTGTTGACACATCTGACGCCAATTTCTGCACCCTAGACCCATTTGTGCAGGAATAGGAACTCGATGGGCCATGGGCCACGAGCAAATCAAGCGCTTGTACGGTACAATTCAGACACATGGCAGTCAGCGACCAGTCAATTTACACGTAAGTAGCAAACGGCAGTCAACAGACACAACAGTGCCAAAAGTTTTGCCGGCTCAAGCGTCGCGTCATCGCAAGTTAGCGATCGGGCTGCCCCGCAGGGCAGTTGTGATGTTGTGCTACATTGCTTGTTAGAGCAATGACGCCAATACTTATGCCGAGGACGTGGGAGTATGAACGAATCGACGGAGTTCGCGAGGGTTGCACACAAAGGGCCGTTGCAATTCCAGAGTATGAGCAACATTTCAGCGCCACAGCAACGACGCGACTACGCCAGCTCCGTGATGCGTCTCTATCAGCCGCTTCTTATAGTCGATTTTGCTGATGAAGCACACTCGTTGCGGGTCTGTTGGATAGCTCGGCTGCGATTCGAACGAATGGTTGACGCAGTTCAACACACATGGGACGCTTTCGACGACTTGATTTGATCTGAAATTCTAGGATTTTGGAACCAACTTGCTTTTGCAAGCCACGTTCGCTCGACCAAATTTTCACTATAGGCAGGCAGACCTCCAAGTTGGCCTAAGTAGTACACCCACCCAAAATTCAAAGAGCGGGTCGGTCACCCAATCTCAGTGAATGAGCAAACAAGTCGAGAAATACCAGCCATGGGGCGCCCTGTACTGTGCATACGACGATTCCACCGCCACTCGCTGAAGCGTTCTTGATTCGTTAGACGGGTGCAGTCCCGGGAAAGTACATACCTAGCTGCAAGAGGGGGGGGGGGAGGCAGATTTACATACCGTTCAACAATGTATGTACGTATGCAGGGCAGGCTTTGTGCGTGACTGTACCAACTGCGCTGCTGCGCTGTGCCTGCGCCGCAGCTGTTGCATACACTTTCGCAACGGCAACGGCCGTTAGGAATGGACTATCCGGCCTTCTGTCGTTCGCCCACATGCTGCCAGCTGAGAGCCAGCTAGCGCTCAGCTTGCTGCTACCTACCTAGTGGCGCGCCCACACACTTCTCTTGTGAAACTCTCGGAGCGCCGCGGGGCCCAGTGGAGTATCGGCGCAACTATAGTTTTGTCTACATTCCCATCGCTTTCAGGGTGGCAAATGACTCGTGAGGTAGACGATTTCGAGTCTGTTGCTTACAGTAGCGGATCCAGGGGGGGGGGGGGCGGTTGTGCGTCCGCCCCCCCCCCCCCCCATTCCCCCTCCTGAGAAAAAAAAAATTGCGCGGCAGCACCTCCAGAGCAAAAAATTTTCGCCTGCGGCGCTATTTTATAGCACTTTTCTACCAAAATAGGCCAAAATCGGCCAAAAATTCGCCTGCGGCGCTATTTTGCAGCACTTTTGTACCAAAATAGGCCAAAATCGGCCAAAATTTTTGCCTGCGGCGCTATTTTAAAGCATTTTTGTACCAACATAGGCCAAAATCGGCAAAAATTTTCGCCTGCGGCGCAAATTTTTTTTTTGTGCTTTTATAGCATCTTGGTCCCCCCCTGTGACCTCAAGAATTCCGCCCCCCCCCCCCCCCATTCCAAAATCCTGGATCCGCCACTGGTTGCTCACCAACCGTCCAAAATCGGTAGAACTGGTCCTTTCGTTCCCGTTTCAGGAAGACGGTAGCTGTTACGTTCTCCTGTTGGATGAAGTGACGGCCGAATTCCACTGGCATTTGGACGTCAATTTCCAAGAGTGGTGTCGTCCCACTGGCAACGCCAATGAGAAGGAGAGTGGGAAATTCACATGCCCCAATGGATCGAATTGGAGTTTGCGCCTGTTCAAAAGCAACTACAACTGCATGGCGCAGCTGCTGTTGCAGTTCGGCGTACGGCTGTCAGGCGTGCCACACCTGCCTGTCAAGTACCATTTCGAAATCTGCGACGACGGCAAGCCTCGAGAGACAAAGAAGCGCCCGCTGGCGTTTCTCAGTTGCGCCATGAAGTTTCCCGAGACCCAGCTAGTCAATGGGCGAAAAAGCAGAGGGGAACCTTCGAGGTCGCCGGAAGTTGACTGTGGCGAGTTGGCGCAGCTGCAGAGATCCGGCATGAAGACGTGCCGCGTCGTCTGCACCGTTCAGTTTGGCGTCGCATTCGCGACATCGTCCGCCGCCAGAAGCCAACAGCCACTGGCGAGCAGTGTTGTCAATCGTCAATCGTGTCAGTGACCGTTTCGGTCAGTGTCAGTGACGAAGGAGGGAAGGGCAGTTTACACTGCTCTACTGGATGGGTGGGGTGGGGACTAATTTGTTAGCCGCTCTGAGTCCTGACTGAACGGACGTGAACAATATGTGTCAGACACGTCACGAACTGCATAAAAACCTGGTTTCCGCGCACGGTAAGTACCTACCTACAGTAGTTACCATTTGCAGTACGAATTCTTGCTTGTGAAGTCGTTTCTGCATTGTTTAAACATCGTAGAGGTTCGCTTTGCCCCTCAGTAGTGCCTTGCCAAATACGAGGGCTATCTTCAAAGTTTACAAGAGCAAGTACTATGCAATTCACAAAGTGCGTTTGAACTGTCATTCCACAATGCTTGTTGATCACACTGCTCGTGGTGAGTACCCTTGCAAAATTGGGTGCAACAGGCGAAATGAGCGACTTCGCCGTCGTCTCTCCCGGAGGGAAGGAGTTCAAGGTAAGGTACTGTCCCGTATTGTAGAATGAATTGACGCCTGGCTATATTGATGCCGCGTCACAAGTCGACCTTCTATTAATACGCGTCAATGTAACCGATCTCACTTAGCGTTGCATTGTCATTGCCACAGCCCAACCTTTACGTAGCGTAACTACCAACTAGGCATACGCATATACCGTAAATACTCCAATAACCCCACCCCCCCCCCCTTCATCAAGTTCTACGCCATAGCCGCCAAGGGCGGCGTGGAGTGGAGAGGGAGGCTTATTTGAGTATTTTCCGGCACCTAGGTACCTCCAATGTGGTATGCGTGTTCCTTCAATGCTTCACCAGCCTCTGGACGTCAATCTTGAAGTCCTCTACTGCCTCTGACCCTCCCAGCCCCGTGGGGGTCTAATGCAATCCACGTGACCAAATCACGCCCCCCCCCCCTCCCACTTCCCAAAGGCTCGTTGGGGCGTTTGGGGGCGTTTAGAACTGTAGGGTTCAACGTGGTCTGCATGATTCGTTTCTAGGCGCACCAGCTTCTACTGAAGGCCTCCTCGCCAGTGCTGAAGACGACGTTGGAGTCAGGACTGGAGGAGACCAAAAGCGGCCGTCTCACCATCAAGGAAACCAGTGACACGGCCGTCGCCGGGCTCCTCCACTTCGTCTACAATGGCGCCCTGCTAGAGGCTTGCAACGCGGATGGCAACGAGCTCGCCAACCTCTTTCGTCTGGGGCACAGGTAACGCTGTCATTAGACTGTCTTAGATTTTTCGATTGTGCCATGTGGACAGGATAGCATGCGCTGAGCGAGGACTTAACCTGAAGTGCAAGAGCGTGTTGAGCATTTCGTCCAGCGGCACTTTGGGAGTGTTACTCCATGATGAGGGTAGGGTTGTACCTACTGGGCTGGGACTCATCAAGAATCGCTGCAGGTTTCATTGCAGATACGAGATGCCGCCTCTGACCGCTCTCTGCCAGGAGGAACTGCCCCGACGAGTGGCAACCAACACTCTGCTGGAGATTGTGTGTCTGGTCAAGCTGCACCAGGGGAGCCTTGCTTAGCAGAACTCTCACCCCCCCCCCCCCCCTTGGGTTTGCACTTCCTTGCAAAGAATGAATGGTCCACGTGGTTCGATGTTGCCACTTGAGACACTCCTTAGTCCCAGCCTGTTTGTCACTGGGGGCGAGGTGGGTGATTGATAGGCACCATGGGGGGGGGGGGGGGGTGAGTTCCCCCCTCCCCCTGAGGACTGAGTGAGATTCGCTGTGCCGTAGGTAGGCAAAGGGGTTGGTTCTGCGCAACAAGGCTCCTTCTCCCAGCTGCCCGAAGTCGAGTCGGCGGCCAAGCGTTTTCTGGCCTCCAATTGGAAGGCGCTGAGCCAAGGCGGCCTCCTCAACCAGCTGCGTGAGGTGGCCGACGATTTGGTCATCGACGCCGTCACGGAATACATGGCGAAATGATGGATTATCGGAGCAAGACAAGCATACAGAGGCAAAGAACAATACATACCGTAGTTTGCTGTTCGCACCGGTTGTCCGTGACAAGAATTGCAAATGCTTTGTATTTGAACTTCGGAGTTACTCTTGCTGTTACTTGGTTGGTGTAACGTCGTAAGGGTATGCAGCTGAGTTGATCAATATTCGTTTCGTTCGGTCGACATTCGTATGCTACCCCATCGTCCCGCAGTCAATCACCCAAGGCGACACGCACATACACAGAACACGCTCGAACGAGTGGCGTACTACTCGTGACATTGAACCCAAAGTGTTAAACAAGCGCTCGTAGCACTGGTCAGACAAATATCGCTCAAGTAGAGTTATGGCTAGGGTCACCTGCACAATTATGTACATAGTTGTGATACGTGGCACTACATCGTTTGTCCACAAAGCGTCAGAAACTACAACTACTAAAACACAGGAGACTTAAGACAGTAATGCTAGAGCAAACAGCTGGTAACAGTTCCTTGTGTCAGCTCAACTGCCAGTTGCCACGCTTGATCACTCGCTGCCGCCGACCCGGCAGTTGGCGAAGATGACGCTGGCCGCCTTCAGAACCACGTCGAAGCCATCCTCCTTTCTGAGATTCTCCTGGATTTCTCTCAATCGACCCGACTCCTGAAACAACTTGGCCATTTGTGACAGTTGGGTGCGCCACAGCAACCGGCCAGCCGACCTCCAGTTGAGGCCAGTGGTCGCAGAGGCACTGCTGGCCGGCTAGTGTCAGAGTGGCGTTGTCGTAGGTGATGCCCAGGCGAAGGATGTCTTCTACCACATCCACGCCCACCTGGGACACCAGCATGTCGCGACAGCTGGGGCCGTATAAGCCTGTGTTACTGTAACACATGTTTTAGATGGAAAACCTGTGTTAGTGCGCTAAAACATGTTTTCCGTAACACAAGCTCAAACACACGATTCACCAACACTAAAACAGGCTATGGGACCGGAGCGCCCCAGGGACCAATTGGCGACACGAGAATGCACCCAAGGAGTCTTCTTTACAGGAATGCTACGTGAAAATACAGACGTGAATCCTTGATAGCCCTCTCGCTCGTTCCCGTTCCGGGTGCTGTGAAGACGACGACTCGGCAATATCGTCGGTCGGACTCGCTGTCGAGAGGCAAGCCAGGCCGCTACTGCACGTTCGACGCTTCCAGTGTGCGTTTTAGTCTTGGGCGCACGGCGGGGCGAACAATATACGGGCGGGCACTTCAAACAGTTCAAAAAGTCAAAAGCAATAAATCCACGCTTGAGAACACAATGAGCTTCACTGGGGACGCCACTCGTAATCTGGAGCGCGTCCGCCTGAATCACGCGATAAAACTATTCTTCTGAGGCAAGGCAGACGATCGGCGTGAGACGGCGGCACTGGACACTGTAGCACGCGGGAACTTCAAAGGGCGAAGTATATACGGCGGCACCACGAGACAATACAGTAGCTCACTGAATGAAAGGGCGAGGATTGCACAAGCAATACGAGCGGAAACAAAGCAAATGGAGGAAAGAAAGTAAGGAAAAGTTGGGCGGGGAAACCGATCCAACATATCTCCCCCCCCCCTCGACTTGAGCTCGTCCCCGAGCTCGGAAGTCGAAGGAACTGCAGACGTCGAAGTAGGCCTAGCAGATGTTGAGCTGCTTCAGATGTTTCATTCCGCTCTCTTCTTCTCGCCAAAATTCAGTTTCTGGGACTCCTCCTTCTCCACTGGTAACTCAGCTGGAATGGAGCTCATGGTCGTCGTGGACGCCTTGACGTTGTAGTCCAGACAGGTCTTCACGTCCATCAAGCCCATGCCCAAGGTAGCCCCTAGCCGACCGTAGGTGTCATGTTGATGCATGACAGACACTGTCTGTCATGTTGGTGCCTCAACAGTCATTTTGATACCTTACTCGTTGAAGTTGATACATCACTGACTGATGCACCAAAATGCCTGCACTGACCTGCTGCCATGATGCCTCACTCTGTTTCTCTTGACCAGTTGCTTCCTGCCCTTACCTCACAGTCGTGTTATTGCTCGTTTTGTTGTGTGCAGCAATGTGCTTGAGAAGTATAATGCACACGAGTCTGCACAGTAGCGCCCCTTCTTGCCCTTTCTTCT
>JASAMZ010008681.1:0-36166 GCA_030248115.1 Linhomoeus sp. GSCO2_2 | reverse complement strand
TCAATTACGCAAACACGGCCTGCAGAAAACGCCATTCTCAAGATTTCAATGCTAAAATCAGCCTAGCTCGCTCAACTTGCGTCGTAGGGAGACGATCTCGAGCTTATTGGATAGCTCTCGACTCACTGATCATTTGTTCTCCCATATCGTCCAAATTTAAATTTCACTTTCCCGCCAGCGGGGTACCCGCAGCCTGACCCCATTTGTTGTGCCGGTTGCCCACCCACTAGGCCTACCCAACATCAAGACCATTTGGAAATCTGCCACTTCACGCGCGAGCTATATCCGTTGCAATTTTATGCAATCAGCCGCGGAATGCTATATACTCCACATATGGAATGGGACGTTTGGGCGCCGCCCGATTGGGCCGCCGCCGTTTGGGCGACCGGGGACGTTTGGGCACTGGACGTTTGGCCGGCGGCGGCCTTAAAAATTTGTGTTTTGAGTTGCACTGTAATGGGATCGTGTCATTTGTCTTTCGGGCAACTTTCAGCTGCGACCTTGGCTTAGTTCAGGCTTAGGCCTAGCATTAGATCTGGCTTATGCTTGTTTTCAAGGCTATGCTTAGTAAAGCCATCTCCGCAGGCGACGGCACACGCGAAAGGTTGCTGATGTCATAGTCCAGTGAATCAGCTTCGGGCTGCGCCGCAGGTGCGACTGAAGCTGTTTCCTGAACTATGACATCAGCAAGCTTTCTGTGGTACATAGGTGAGTCAATTATCCTTGGTTGAGTCTGGCGCCCAAACGTCTGGCGCCCAAACGTCCCCGGGGCCCAAACGGTGGTGCCCAAACGTCCCCGGGGCCCAAACAGCGGCGCCCAATCGGCGGCGCCCAAACGTCCTAGACCATGCTCCACACTTTTATGGAGTATAAAAACCTCCGCCTGTGGCGCTCTGCTTGTGCGTGTTAGCACCAAAACGACAAGAAGATTGCCCCCCCCCCCTCACATTCTTGTCGCCTCCCACTTGCCACTCATGGCTACGCCACTGCCCCCCCCCAAATCCGCTCACTTGTCGTTGTCATCTTTATCTAATAGTAGTCCGATCATCATTGTGGTGAGAAGCAGGCATTCATCTCGGCCAGCAGCCCTTACTTCTTGGGGCTCAGGACAGGACCGCCTGCAGCACACCAACACACTCCTCCCTCCACTCTTACTCATGCTCTGCCATCATCAAACTGACAAAACAAACCTGGATTCCCTCTCTTGGGGCGACAGAGCAGCTCTTTCATTCAGTTCAGTTTCAAATCTCCATTTTGAGAATGGCTTCTCAGCTTCCTGCCCATGCCGCACTATCCATCAACCAAACTGCTTTTCCTTCTCTGCCATGATTTCGCGACTCCCTCATTCAAAACCCTCAATCTCGGCCTGTGTCGTGGCAACTGCCGCACATGCTGAAGATGGCACTCATGAAACAGCTCGATTTCTGTGCCGTTGCATCTATTGTCTAGCTGTGAAACACTTTTACCCTGACCTACCAACTGCCACAAGTCCAACAAAGCAGAAAACTTTTCCATCTAATTCGAAAATGAATTGAAATTGACGAACGCAAGTTCTATTTGGTTGATGCGAAAAGTAATCGCGCTCAACTAAACAAAACCAGAAAATGGCGTCTGCCATAATGGTGGATTCACTGGATTGAAAAAATCGTCATGCAGTTGTTTCCTGCAATTTTTTTGTGTAAATGTGCCTGTAACTGTCGGCAGCTTGTTGCTGAACTGCTTGCCAACCAAACAATGTTTCAAATTGCTTGAAAATCGGCTCTTATCATTGAGTGCCAAACTGGGCACCTACTACTGGGTGCCTACTAACTAGCGCCAAATGAGCGCTGAGCGCTGATTACTATTGCCCACATGGAATTGGTCCCCAATTTGAAACTTGCGAGTCTCAGGCATTCCCTCCTTCCCTCAATGGGGGCACAGGGGGGGGGGGGCATGGGCAAATGTCCGCCAATGGTGCTTGTACATCATTGCCATGCAACGATAAGTTATCGGAACGATTTTGCCTTTAGGCGTCTTCTTTGCCCCGCAAATGCCTCATTTGCCACAATTCTGTGGCGGAACATCGAACGTTGCCCCCTCTGTTGAATTGACAGTGATTGTAGCAAAAGGCTAAGTGAGCACCGATGCTACCATGATTGGTACATCGTGATGAGGACAAGCACATTGTGTAGAAACGTCAAGTATTCAAAACAACCGATTTTACATAATTCAATTCACCGGACCAAAAATTCACCATCTGTATATCAGCTATTTTGAATGCTTGACATTTCCATGCAATGTGCATGCTTGTCCTGATCACGATGTATCTATCGTGGTAGAGTCAGTGCTCACTTAACCTTTTGCTATGATCACTGTCAATTCAACAGAGGGGTTGGGGGGGGCATATCAACATTCTGCAACAGTGTTGTGGTGAATAAGGCATTTGCTGCGCGAATAAGACGCCTAAAGGCAAAATAACTCGTTTGATAACCCCTCACCAACCGTAGGGTCTATATAGGCCATTCAGAGTGCCTTGGTACTCCGGCCATTCATTTGATACTTGAAAGAGCACAAGTATCAAGCCGATTCAGTGTCTTGATGTGTGAGAGGTCAGTGTCATTTCACTTGATAAATGATTAATAACAGACTGTTGCAGCACTAGCTCTTGATACTTCGCAATCACCAACCTCCTCTCTGATGCACAAAAATTACAGATTGATCACCTGGCTACCCGGCAATGGAAACCCTTCCCTGAGTATTGAGAAATGTCAGGCAGACAGTGGAACATTTCTAAGCAAAACTTGGGGTGTAAGAACACTCTGCAGATGCTACAGTAATATGTGGTTCATGTACAGTGGGCTTCCAAGGGAGGATGAAGGCTACATCTGCACCTCTTGGGTAAGATTATGTAGCATGTAAATTGTCCAAGTGAAATTGTGACGGACTGCCTCAAAAGACTGCAGCTTGTTGGGGAATGGATTTAGTAGTGGCAACTTCTGAGCCATTGTAGTCCAGTGGCATAGCCAGGGGTGGGCATTGGGGGCAAATGCCCTCCCCCCCCAGATGCCGAGCATGCCCCCCTCCCCACCAGATGCCCAGCCGTAAAAAAAATTTTCAGCTGCGGAGCTGTAAATAGCAAAAAATTTTCACCTACGGCAGTGTAAATAGTACAAAATTTTGCCTGCGGCACTAAAAATTGCAAAAATTTTTGCCTGAGGCGCTGTAAATGATCAAAATTTTCACCTGTGGGGCTGTAAATAGCAAAATTTTCACCTACGGCAGTATAAATAGTACAAAATTTTGTGCTTCAAGGTCAAAAACAGTACAAAAACAGCAAAAATTTCATTTATGGCACTCCAAATAGTGAAAATTTTGTCCTTTAAGGTTAAAAACAGTGAAATTTTCGCCTGGGGCACTAATTTTGCACGCATATGCACTAAAACAGGAAAATAATTTTGCCACCCCCCCCTAAAAATTTTTTGCCCCTCCCACTTGCCAATCCTGGCTACGCCACTGTTGTAGTCTGGAGGCTTCTACATTTCTGCTTCTGTGTAGAATTCTTGATGCAATCTCAATGCAATGCATACCAAGGATTTTGTGTAAGGCACCAAATTTCACTACTGCACAGATGCTAACCCATGGCTTCCACCCAGTACATACATACTGCAGAGTTTGTGTAAGGCATCAAATCTAACTACTGCACTCACAATGCTAACATAGTCTCTGATGCAAATCCTTACTATGGAGTTCATGTGAGTTATCAAATTTTTGTTCTGAGCACACAGTTCTGAGACTACCATTGTTGCCATAGTTTGAACTGCTTTAGCATGGCTGACCTCAACATTCATTTTGTTTGCTTCTGTAGCTACCTGTTCAAACCAACAGTGTGCTTTTGACATCTCTAGCATGCACAATGGTATAGAGGATAGGAAGGTATTCACTGAGTGCAGACCTTCCCAATCTTGATGACTTTTGGGGATGATTATGTTTGCCATCTGTAGAGGTAACCACCACCACTCTCTACTATTAGAAGTCCTTCATTCAGTCAGCGAACATAGAGACAGGGAGACAGCCTGAATGTACAAAACTAATGCTACCAGGTTTTTCCGCTTAAGCGCCCCAGGGCGCTTATGTGGCTGTGAAAACCTCACAAGCGCTCCGGGGCGCTTATGCGGGGGGGGGGGGGGGGCTTTAGTGGAAAAACCCGGTACAGATGCATGCAGCAAGTGAGCAGCTGCAGGCAGAGCCTGCGCAGTATCATAGCCATGTGGGGTATCAAAGTGGGTGTCACTTGGTAACTGAATGTGGCCGTTTCGGTCAGGTATGAAGTTTTCACTAAGTGACCTATTGAAGTATCGAGCTGGCAGCGTGGGGTATCATGTCAGTCTCTAGGTACCAAACCAAGTTACAAAGTTCTGCAAATGCACCAGTCGTGCATCAAGCGATGCATTACGGTTGGTGAGGGGATAGGTTTCCATTGCATGGCAATGACGTACGAGCGCCATTAGCGGACATTTGCTCGTGCCCCCCCCCGTGCCCCCGTTGAGGGAAGGGGGGAATGCCTGAGACTCGCAAGTTTCAAATTGGGGACCAATTCCATGTGGGCAATAGTAATTTCAGGAAAGTTCTCCCCTGCTGGGGGGTAAGGACAGGTGAAGACCCTCAAGAAGACTGATGATGAACAGGCTGTGTATCTCAGATAACTTTGGGCACTCTACTACATGAACAAATTCAGCGTGCTCTGTTCACGCGCACGGCGCTTATCACGTGCGCACAACGTACATGCGGAGTACGCTATCTACCACTATCAAAACGTGTGTGCTTCAGTGCCTGCCACCGCATCTCACACAACACAATGTCTGCACTCAGCGCAACGCGAGGGTGGCGGACCCCATGCTCTAACCCCCACTTTGACCGCTCAACCATGCACGCAAGCAGAGGGCTTCACATGCTAACGGAGCTTCTGGAGGTATTAGCGTTGGTAAATGCACATTCTGTACTAATGCTGGGTAAGCGCTTTGCAGTACACACACAAACGACAAACAAAGAGACCCATAATTTGGGGAGAGTTGGGCACCCATATACAGAGCACGCTGAATTTGTTCGTGTAGTAGAGTGCCCAAAGTCATCTGAGATACACAGCCTGTTCATCATCAGTCTTCTTTAGGGCGAACAAATTCACCTGTCCTTACCCGCCAGCAGGGGGGAACTTTCCTGAAATACACACCCTGTCCATGTCCACAGAGTGGACACCTAGGGGGGGGGGGGGGGTGTGGGCATAGAGCAGGTTTGTTGAGAGGCGACATAGACAGGTCTGCTTTGAAAGGATTGCTGTTGTAGGTGTGGGGACACAGACAGGTCTGGCCACAGGAGGTTGGATGCACAGACAGGTCTGGCCACAGGAGGTTGGATGCACAGACAGATCTGGCCTCAGGAGGTTGGATGCACAGACAGCTATACAACTATACGAATTACGATTTCGTCATAATGTCATTCTGTCACCCACCACCCTTCTGGAGTCCACCCACAACACCTCCAATACATATCACCATTCTACAGTTCATTTTGAAATTGACTATACGAATTTACGATTTCGTCATAATGCTGTTCCGTCACCCACCACCCTTCTAGAGTCCACTCTCAACACCTCCAATACATATCACCACTGTACAGTTCATTTCGACATCGACTATACAAATTTACGGCTTCGTCATAATGTCATACTGTACTGGTTAGAACCTTTGGGCATCCATATCTCAAGAACCAAACAACCTAGGAAGATGAAATGTTTTACACATTTGTTCACCCTATGGTAGGCTAGATCGGATCACTTTGATTGGCGCCCCAGCCTGCACCATTTGAGCTCGGCGTAAGTGAGTCGACATCCGGGTGAGTACCGGTTTCAACTTTTGGGCATCCATATCTCAAGAACCAAACAACCTAGGAAGATGAAATGTTTTACACATTTATTCACCCTATGGTGGTCTAGACCGGATCACTTCGATTGGCGCTCCAGCCTGCACCACTAGAGCTCGGCCATCTTGAGCCGAGCCCCGAACTCGAACCGGAAGTAACGGTTGGGACCATGTAACTTTTTTCTTACGCAACTTAGAAAGATCTAATGTTCTACACATTTATTCACCTTATGGTGCACTTTGGTGGTCAACTTCGATTGGCGGCCCAGCATGCACCACTAGAGCTCGGCCATCTTGAGTGGGACTTTTGGCCAATTTTTTGATCGGGGCCTACGACCGCAATACTCAACCGACCCCGTTGATTTTTTAATACAAAAAATGCCATCACTAGACAATTCTAACGAGCCATCAACCACTCTCCTAGCTAGTACCGTTCGCGAGAACGAGGCCGAAAACCTTGCGATCAGTACAAGATTGCTGAATTTTTCGACAGTTTTCATTTAATATCTCGGGAACCACTCAACCGATCCGGCTGAAATTTTAGCACAATACTTCTTGTTACTATGAACAACTATGGTGAAAATTTCGACCCGATCGGTTAAGTCTACCTATATGACGTAGTACTAACCCCTAGTCCCCTGGGGCGCACTGGCCCCCGGCCGAACAAATTGGGTTGAGCGCTGACGCGCTCAACCCGATCAGCTCTCAGCGCTCATTTGGCGCTAGTTAGTAGGCACCCAGTAGTAGGTGCCCAGTTTGGCACTCAATGATAAGAGCCGATTTTCAAGCAATTTGAAACATTGTTTGGTTGGCAAGCAGTTCAGCAACAACCTGCCGACAGTTAAAGGCACATTTACACAAAAAAATTGCAGGAAACAACTGCATGACGATTTTTTCAATCCAGTGAATCCACCATTATGGTAGACGCCATTTTCTGGTTTTGTTTAGTTGAGCGCGAGAACTTGCGTTCGTCAATTTCAATTCATTGGCACTCCGCCGCTTGAAAAGCGAAGGAGTGCTATAGGAGCAGTAAAGCCCACAGTTAGCATGTTCGGGGCTGGCGCTCGCTAGGAAGCACTCAGAGAGCCAAATTTTTTTTTAAAAGATAGCTTATGACGACGCGCAGCGTGCTCGGGGGGGGGGGGGGGGTGAAAAAATTTCGGCGGTGGAACATTTTTGCGAAAATTCAAGTTTTCCGGTTCAAATAAAAAAAAAAGCACGCCATAACTTTCGCAAAAGTGGATCGAATTAGGTGATTTTTGGATATGTTGTAGCCCTCTGGATGCTCTTCAGAACCATATCAAATTGGGCTCCCTAGGTGGTCCGACGCGGGAGTACGGTAGAAAATTCAAAATTCTTTCCCGACCTTTAAAAAATCATAACTCGACTTTGCGACGGTGGATCCTCGCAAACTTTTCTGCAAAACACGGCCCCATGTATGGCCTTTCGTTTGACACCAACACCGCCCAGATCGGTCTTGCCGTTCGGGAGATCCGCGGTGGCAAAAATCCCGGGTCCCGAGCGGAAAATTCGGATTTTCGACTTTGAGTGAATTTTTGAGTTGGAAAGCGTGCTTTTAGCGGCAAATTGACCATTGCAACGTGTTCAGCGTCAAAAGTTGGTCTAGACGAAGTGTCTTGACCATTTTGAGGTACCGCACCCCGGCCGTGCCGAATTTTTGAATCCCGGGGTCAAATTTTCGAAATTGAGTTTTCACTTGTTTTGGGAGTCTTCGACGCCGCAGAACGCGAATCCGTCGTTTGTTTGGCGATTTGCGGTGTATTTAGCCTGATTTTGGCCGAATACTCACGCTCTGTAAAATTTCGCGAATTCCGAAAATACCGTCCGCCATTGATTTTGCTGCGCCTACAGTATGCCGTCCATATAAGATGCAATCGAACCGAGTTATAGGAGCATCGTACTGTAGCACCGACGCCGTCCACCCCAGCGGGGGATCCCCAGCTGTGTAGCACAGATAAGGCGCGCCTCTACAATTGGGGCGCCGCTGGCATTCTACATTGTGAGTGGCTATAGACATATAGAGCGCCTCTCTACGACTTTCCAACTCCGAGATCTGAGCGTGACAGACGGACGGACGCACACACACATGCACTCCACGCTCTCATATGGTGTCACCCGCCTGAGGGGGGGTGACAAAACCCCACTGACCACCCCCCATTCCTGCAATGCTGGTCCATCCCCCCCCCCCCCCTGGTGGTAGATCTCCCGCCCCCCCCCCTTCTTCCCCCCTCCCTACTCCTCTCCCCCCACCTGGGAGACCAGCTCCAAAAAATTGCAAATATTTTCACCTGTGGCGCTGTATTTAGGCTAGTTTTGAATCAAAATTAATCGATTTTTGGCACTTCTAATCCTATTGCTGCAAAATTTCCTTACTTTTTTGACAATTTTTAGGCCCCTCTTCCCGAGGGGGCAAGTTACACAGGCATGCCCCCCCCCCCTTTGCAAGCATCACTGCTCAAGGAGGATGAGGGGAAGGGGGATGGAGGAAGACTTTGTTCTGGGCCAGGTTTAGCATATTTCTTGCCTGGTGATCTTCTACTTGGTGAGGTATTCACTTGGTGTCATCTGTCGTTCAGGAGTGGGTACCAGGCCCTTAGAGGGAGAATGGCCAGTGTAGCGTCTCTTGCTTGGTGGGGGACAAGAAGATGTGGAGCGGCCTCCATAACCCCCATCCCTATCTGCTTCTTCTCCAAGAGGTTGGCCAGAAGCCCTAACCCACATCTAAACCACCACCCACCCCTGAGGTGTCGCTTGACGAGGTGTCTTCTATGGACGTCATACAAAGGTACGTCAGTCTGTGGCCCTTCCTCAGTTGTGTAGCCAGGGGTTGAGGGCATTGGGGTCAAATGACCCCCCACCCCCCCCCCCCCCAGATGCTGACCAGTAGAAACCAGGCAAGTCGTCCGGGGGACGCAGCAAACTCCACAAATTTCAACTCCTACGCATAGTGACTCCTATGCTGATTTGGCCTGCTGACGTATCGGAGTGCAAAACGAATGCCGAATACGGAATTAGCGCCCCCGAAAACTCCGGAATCGACATACAACACCCCTAACTTCCTATGGACTCCAGGAACCGAAATTTTTCACTTGAGGTACGGTAGCATGCAAATTCGTCATAGGTATGTTCAAACATCATCTAAACACTGAACGGATGCCAAATTCGTAATCAGCGCCCCCCGTAAACCCCAAAATCGAGTATAATATCGCAAAAGTCGACCCGAAACCCACAATTCAAACGGACGCGGCAGGGATACTGTAGCTTCGAAAATTTTTCCAAAACACCTTTCTAGACCAGATTTAAGCGTAGAATCGTTTGAAACCACTTTTGGAACGATTCGGCGACGCATTCGAGCGCTAAAGACGCCGAAACGCGAAAATCGCAATTTTCGACACCGGAGTCAAAAAAGTTGCGGGAAAATAACTATTTTGTGTTTCGACCGATTTCCTCCGTTGACGGCTCATTCGATAGAGGACATCTGGGAAGGAGCAACAAGAGTGGTCTCGCCGCTCTAGCTGCTACCTAGCTCGCACAGCAGCCCGTCAAAGTCGACCCGGGGTCAAAATTCGCGAATTTTTTAAATTTGGCGCCAAAATGGGTCCCGCAGCGATCCAATTCATTTTTTCCACCCTCGGCCCTATCGAGTGCTACAACATATCAAAAGATAGTATATACCATTATATGCAACTTTTTCGAGTTCTACCTTGTTTAACCCATTTTCCAGTACTTTGAAAATTTAAATTTTTGGATTTCCCACCAACGGGGTCCCGGAGCGTGACCCCATATGTCGTGCAGGTTGCCCACCCACTAGGCCTACCCAACGCAAAAAAACGTTTGCAAATCGGCCGCTTCACGCGCGAGCTACATCCGTTGTAATTTTCTGCGTTTCGCGCACAATCGCTATATACTCCACACTTTTTGTGGAGTATAAAAAGTTCGCCTGCAGAGCTCTAAATAATGGAGATTTTGCCTGCGGTGCTGTACATAGTAGAAATTTTGCCTTCAAGACCAAAAACAACAAACTTTCTGCTTTCGGCGCTAAATTTGCACATACTGTGTAAATCGGAAAAAGTTCAGACAGAGAAATGTTCGGACAAAGGCAATAAATCTTATTTGGACATGAGAAAAGTTCGGACAAAGGGGTACTGTCCGAATTGTCCGAACTTTTTTCATGTCTGAACTTCTTCCAATTTACAGTATTAGCACTAAAATGGCAGAATAAAATTCCCCCCTCCATTTTATTTGCGCCTCCCAGTTACAGATCCTGGCTATGACTTTGCCCTTCCTTCCTCTTCTTTCTCAGTTTGTCCCTCCCTCTCTCCATCTCCCACTCCACCAATCCCCAATTTCTATTCAAGATTGTAGCTCCCCAAACAAAGCATTTCACAAATTTCAGATGATAATTGGGAACTTTCGCAATTTTGGGGTGGGGGTGAGGTGCAGCTGAATCTCTGCTATGGAGGTGGTATGGTACTGTAAATCCTCCAATAAGGGCCCTCCTCGAATAAGCGCCCCCCCCTCCAGTACGTGCCCCTCCTAGAGGAAGGTTCAACAAATAAGCGCCCCCCTCCAATAAGCGCCCCTCCTAGAGGAAGGTTGAAAAAATAAGCGCCCCCCTCCAATAAGAGCCCCTCCTAGAGGAAGTTTTAAAAAATAAGCGCCCCCCCTCCAATAAGAGCCCCTCCTAGAGGAAGGTTGAAAAAAACAAGCGTCCCCCTCCAATAAGCGCCCCTCCTAGAGGAAGGTTGAAGAAATAAGCGCCCCCTCCAATAAGCGCTTCCTCCAATAAGCGTCCCCCCTCCAATAAGCGCCCCTCCTAGAGGCAGGTTGAAGAATAAGCGCCCCCCTCCAATAAGCACCCCTCCTAAAGGAAGGTCGAAAAATAAGCGCTCCTCCCTAGATAGTTTGAAAAAATTAGTGTCCAGTGCACTCACTGTAGTATTTGCAGTATCCACTAGAATTTTGCTTGTGATGATGTCGTCAGCCCCCCCCCCCCACCCCCATCTTCCTCCCCCCCCCCCCCTGCTGTTTCCCCCTCCTTCCCTCTAACCCTTGAATCTTTGGGGTGGTGCTTCACTGCTGTTGCTGCCAACATAAAGCGAGAGCAGAATGGAAGGAGGGGCCTGCAATGCAAGTCGTGTGGTCAGAGTCCAACAGATTGGCGATCCCTGTGACTGCTGCTAGATCCTTACCTGGTGCGCGACTCATTGTGCCTGGTCTCGGAGTTTGTCAATTTGGCAAAATGAATGCTTGCTGTTCACATTAGTCTCTGGTGGATCGCTCGTCTCAAATCGGTACTTGCGTGCAAACTGTTACATGGCGCATCTGAGCCTTCTGCTCTTTTGCTCCCTTCCTGAAGGCTGAAATGAGGAAACTGTCAGAACGTGGCACAGACGTGACCTACGATGGCGGTGAAGACACAGTTCGATGCAGAACATTGCGGGGAGTCGAATGGAACAAGAATCACTTCGATCGGCCCACTCTAGCTCGAGATATTCAAATTTCAAAATAATGGGTTCAACTTTCTCACCGGCGCTCAGGTCCTCGACCTCCTCCAGCTGGACGAGGTGCGCGGCCGGAGGGAAAATTCGTCCGTGCGGCCGCTGTGGACGTTCGATGGCAGACCTGAAGAGATTAGCGGATGTAGGAATTTTAGACGCATCGAATGCAACAGGTCTCGACTCTCTAGGTGCTCTGTAGCTCGAGATACAAGTGCATTTCCCTAGCCCTATCCTTAAACGTTGAACCCATTCTCAATAATGGGTTCAAGATTGACAACGGGTTCAAGTGTCCGTGTGCACTTGAAAAGGTTAACAACACAAAATACACTTTCGCTCGGCTCTGTTTGTACATAGTTCGACGACAAGAAATTTACAATGACTACAGTGAGAGTAGGAATAGGAAAACAATGGGATGCCCTTTGTACACTGTACCCAACCCCCCTCTCACCATCCGAAGACCAAGAGGGTGGAGCGACTGGTGAGTTTGTCCATGGCGTACAGGCCTATGGCCTTGTAGGCCAGGTCCAGCTTGTGGCTGCCGAATCGACACACCCACTCCACAAGGGACTCAGCCACAGCACTCTGAGCAGAGAACTCGATTGGGGGGGGGGGGGGGGGGAGAGGCCGGGTGAGGTTGCGTGGTCACAGTTGGGCATTATATGCTAGGAGCAAACGTCCCCCCCCCCACCCTCCTCCAACAACCTGTGGGGTGCCCTGGATGGGGAACGGAGAGGGGGGGGCGTGTAAAGATACTCTCCCGACGTCCTCCCACCCTCCCAAACATCACGGACAGGCGCCTCACCCCCCTCCCCCAAACTATCCCCCTAAAGAAAATCTAGAAATTCTGGCCTGCGACGCCGAAAATGGACACGCTTGTCGGCCACCCTAAGGGTCCAGGCCAACCCCCCCCCCCCCGCAACACCACCCCTCTTCGAGTGCAGTGGTATAATCACGCATGGGATGTACTCTGATATTGATATGCACGTGTGTGAGCAACCTACATAGCGTGCGGACGAGATGGCTTCCATTTCGTTCCGTTGTTCACGCTATTCTATTTTGTGGTGTTGTGCGGGCGACGTGGGTGGCGTCGCGCGTTCTGCATCCTGATGTGCTTCGTTTTGCACGTTTTTTGTGTTTCGTGGGTGGTGTTGTTTTTTGTTCGGTTTCTGCTGCGTCTCTTGCTCTTTTGGGGCGCCGTCCCTGCGCCTGCGCCTCTTCCCCCCCCTCTGCGCCCCCTGAGAAAAATAGAGACTGTATATCTCTTTTTGTTATCCCTTTTCAGTAACGTTTTTTCCCACCCTTCTTCGCCTTGCGCTCCCCTGGTTTCCCCCCCGCTCTCCCGGTCCCTTTCTGTTATTATTCCGTTGTTTGTGGACGGTTCTCTGAGAAGAAACCAAACCAAATTCTTGCGTAAGAATACCAAACCGAATACTGTTCAATTTTAGCTTAGCGGGCGTTTTTTGTAGCGGTTTTTGGCACTCCGCTTTGCAAAAGCAGGAGTGCTATAGGGGGCGTCGGATTGAACAGAATCATCTTAACAGCTTTTCTCGCGCTACACAAATCGGATCGCCAAGCGGTTTTTTGCGTCAGATAGGTTGAGTCGACGCGCTGCGTGGACAAGAAACTAGAAAATTCCGGTAGTGGAAGAATTTTGCGAAAATTCAAAAATTCAAATTTTTACTAAGTAAAAAAAAAACAATACGCCATAACTGTCGCAAAAGTGGTCCGATTTTAGTGATTTTTGGATATGTTGTAGACCCTTGGATGTTCTTCAGAGCAAAACAGGAACGGGCTTCCTAGGTGGTCCGACGCGGGAGTACGGTAGAAAATTTGAATTTTCAAAAATTTTTCCGACATTTAAAAAATCAGAACTCGAGTTTGCGACGGCGGATCCTCGCCAAGTTTTAACTTGTCCGAGAACATTATATTGCCTTTCGTTTGAGACCATAAGCGCTGAAATTGCTTGTGCCGTTCTTCAGATACGCGGTGCCAAAAGTGTTGGGTCTCGAGCGGAAATTTCGGATTTTTGACTTTGGGTGGAGATTTGGCTTGGAAAGCGTGCCTTTAGCGGTAAATTGACAATCGCAACGCGTTCTACGTCAAAAGTTGGTCTAGACAAAGTGTCTTGACTATTTTGAGCTGCCGTAGCCCGGCCGCGCCGAATTTTTGAATCCCGGGGTAAAATTTTCGAAATTGAGTTTTCACTTGTTTCTGGGGTTTTTGACGACCCTGAACACGAATCTGATGTTTGTTTGGCGATTTGGGACGCTTTTACCCTGATTTCGGTGCACGGGCGACCAAAAATTGGGTCCCGGGGTCGAAATTTCAAAATTGAGTTGACAGTTGTTTCTGGGCTTTCTGACGCCGCAGAACACGAATCCGGCGTTTGTTTTGCGATTTGCGGTGCATTTACGCTGCTTTCGGCGTCAGAGAACACACCCAAAACATGTCCAAATTTGTCCAAACATGTTCAAACTTGTCCAATCATGTTCAAACTTGTCTAAATTTGTCCAAACATATTCAAACTTGTCCAATCATGTTCAAACATGCCCAAATTTGTCCAAACATGTTCAAACTTGTCCAAATTGGTCCAAACATGTTCAAACTTGTCCAATCATGTTCAAACTTGTCCAACGCGTTCAAACACGGCCAAACGCGTTCGAACATTTTCGTTGACACTGAACACGAATCCGGCGTTTGTTTCCGTGAAGGCTTATGGCCGAGTAGTGAGACGAGCGACCAGTCTGCTTTGCTGCGGAACAAGCGGAGTGCCACCCTGAAGGTCCCCTTCAGCGTTAATCTAGTCGCCCTTTGCGGGGGGTTTTTGTTTTGTGTTGGGGTGGGGTGTGTGGGGGGGTTTTGTGGTTTTTGTTTTGGGGCGGGGTTGTGTTTTGTGGGTTGTTTGTTGTTTTTTGCTTTTTTTGTTTGGTTTTTTGTGTTTGTTTTTTTGTGTTGCGCGTGTTTTGCTGCTGTTTGGGCGCTGTTGGGTTTTGTGGGCGTTTTTTTTTTTCCTGGTGTTTTTTTCTTTTTTTTTTTGTTTTGCCCCGCGTGCCTTGCTTGGCGGGGGTGCTTTTTTTTGGGTTTCTTTCTTTCTGTGTGTTTTTGTTCTCCCTCTTTTCGTTTGGCGCTGTGTGTTGGCTCTTTTGGCCGGGCTTTTCGCTTTGCGCTCGGCCTCGGGCCGTCCGCTGGCCGGCGTCGTTTCGCCGTGGGTCTTTTTGTTGGTCGCTTCGCGTGTGCACGAATAATGGGGTTTTTCCTTGTGTCAATTTTCTGTTTCATTTAAATTTGGCCGTTTCTTTCTTGAGTTATTAAAAAAATGCACCCTTTTTGGCCGATTTCGGCGATTTTGGCCATTTCGGGCCAAAGTAGGGTGTACGCGGCAATGCCATAACGAACGCTGTGGTGAACCGATTTTGCTGAAATTTGAAATGTGACATCAGGACACCTTGGGGTATAACTGGTGTAAAAATTATCAAAATCGCCCACCCTGTACAAAACCTCATATTTTTCATGTGCGCCCCAAACCAGTGCGTGTTGCGTGATTATGGCAAAACACGCACCGCGCCAACACACTCCGACAGGGGTATCCAACGATGCATAAATCATTTGGGTTTGCCGAAGCACTAAGTCTGCAGACTCAAATAACCTTCAGTCTCTGCCTTTCTTGAACAGACTATAGTATTTGGGTCGGCCTCAATATTGTCGCCTCCATCCAACTTAGGTATCGTACTGGGACACGCGTTTGGCAAATCCAAGCGACTATGCTACCGTTAACACTCAAATTAGCCCCCCCCCCCTTCCCCCCACTTCTGCGAAATTGTTTGCACTGTGGAGTAGACTGCATCCAATACACCAATCTGGGACATAACTACTCGTTCCATTCCAAATGTGCCTACTATGTACCTACAGCAACTACAGTGCCATTGAGAGTGCACAAACCATACTATCACGCTGTCGAGCACAAACCACACTATGTACCTACCTTTTACTTGTATCTCAACTTGTCAACGCTACAGGTTTCCAAGAAAACACTATTAAAAACAACAAAATGGGACCGTCTGGGTGGTATAAACAGGTGCATTGGCAACAAGTTGCATTAGGGCGACGACACTCAACTGGCCTTATGCTCAAACAGTCCAGTTTATGACGCCGTCGCTTGCTGTTGGTGATAGGGTGACATGAGTATGTGTGCATGGTGCAATGCACTTTGCTCTCTATGTTAAGTGTTGCAACTTCCTGGTGCCTACGTTCTAGGGTTGTGTGATTAAACAATTCTAAATCTTTTAAATGGAGTAAATCTTGAGCACAAAACAACGCAATGCGAGGATAAACTTGAGTGAATGAGAGCGAGAGAACCAAATTGCAAAAAATGTCGTGTGACGTTGCGAGTTGTTAGGAACTACAACACTCTTGTCTCTCAATACAATAAGGGAAACAGAGGGAAAAGTTTGGCACATTTTTCGCCTAGGGCCGGACGAATCACCAAAGATCAATATCGATACTTCAAGCGCAGAAATGACCGGACACCTAAAATTGCGAGCACAGACAAACTGATGGCGCGGAATAGATATTACGGTAACGTAAATACATACATACTATCATAAATTTCGGCGCGCATCGGAAATAGCCGCACATTCATATAAGGCAACGCTCAAGCAAGTGACATCGAATCAGGGGGGCAGAAGTCATAGTACTGTTATCTAGGCTGGGCATGGGCTTTGGATGCCAACAATACCATCTCTGCACAGACAATGGCTTTCGCGCGAACTGCACTAAATACTCGTAGCGCCTCATATTGTGCAGAAAATAGAAACGGTGCTTTGCAGTTAATTAAAATAATTAATTGTATCTGAAAAAAACTCTTGAAACGACGAACAAGCGGCGGGGCTGCATAACAGTGTGGTGTATTAGCACGCGGCAAGAGCGCTAAGGAAGCTCCACACAAAATCGACTCATATGACCCCTATCGATTCGCGCTGTTGTGGTAGTCTTCCTGGTATTTCTTGGATATCTCCTCAGCCATGCTTGTCATGCTTGCTAACAGGCCGAAAAGTCCATTGAGGTGCTCGCGGAAGGTTTTCGCCATTCGCTCGGACTCGGATCTGCAATTTTTTTTAAATTGATTCGATTTCGAAATCTCTAATTTGGAGATAAATTGCTCATCAATTTACAATTACGTTTCTTCAAACCCCTTGCAATAGGCAACATGCCAAAAGGTGTGGCACCCATCTAGTTACGCTTGAAATTAGATAAGTAGGCGACAGTAATCACGTGATGCGCATGTGGGTGCGCGTCCGCCACTTTTGACAGCGCGAGCAGTCAATGTACATAATTCAGCCCAATCCAATAAATGTCTAATCCTAGAGATTGCTGAAGACATGCTGTGGATTGCAGACGAGAAAAGTGCGGATATGCGCGTCACCAAAAGACCTTTGCGCTACGTGTACCTCACTTTAGCAATGCCCTATGTGGAGCCTACTGTGTCGTACAGTAACGCCTAACTATCCCCTTTGTTAAGTGTACTGTATGGTACAGTAGCACCCATCTCTCTACCAGATACGGTAGCTCTCGTAAAGCGTACTGTATCCTACAGTAGTAAGTACCCAACCGTCTACCGGCTACAGTACCCTTCGTCAAGCATACTATAGCTAGCTCACTCTCCGTCGCTGCTTCCCGCCGAGGAGCCCACGGAATCCGTGTCGTCCGAGTCACCCCCCGTCGAGCTGACCCCCGCAGAGGCCTCCCCAGCCCAGGCGTCCATCTCTCTCGCGCTCTCTTCAGCCTCCCCAGTCACTAGCGCTTCTCTGGCCGCGTGCAGAAGGCGGTAGAAGGCGTACATGTTGTACGGTAAGGCATTGGTGGACAGCGCGCCATCGGCCACGGGCACCAGCTGATTGTTGGCGTTGGTGGTCGAGCCTTCGACGATGGACACCTGCAGTGGACGAGAGAGGAGAGTCCGCGCCCGCGCCTGCGGTGCTTCGCCCAAGGCGGGCGTCACTGTTGAGTGCCCCCCCCTGCCGTCGCGCCGTGGTAGGATTGTAGGCATGCGATCAGCTTGCACGCTCGAACACATGGACTCCACTGCTCTGTGATTTATCCCCTTGACGTCTAGCGTTCTACATCGTATGGTGAGGATTGTCTGCGCAGCTCTATGGTATGAGTGACTGCGTCTGCACTGCCTCCTGAGCCACTTATTGACGTAGACTACTATTGGCCCCACAGAGCACTGTTTGTCCACCAAAAGATGACGCAACGACTTCCCTGTGGTGCGCAAAACAACAAACCCCAAACCTAGACGGCGACGACAACAACAACAACAACAACAAACGACGCACGGGGAAGTCCATATCCCTGAGCTTGCTGGGGACCATGATGACCTCGTTCATGTGGTCCACGGTGGAGACGAAGCGGTCCAGCGCTTTGACCAACGATTGGGCCGTGCACGACGCCGATTGCTGACTGCTGGCTCGCGACAGAGGCATATTGTCGTTCTCTTCTTTCTCTTTTTGCGTTTTGGTATCTGGTATGGAAGTAGGTAGGGTAGGTGGCAGAGTTTTGCGAAGTTGTAGAAAGTGCTACTGACGCGGACGTGAGACGAAAAGAAGGTGTGGAATGGCGGGAGTGCTGTGCGTGCGCGCGAGGAGACCGGGGGGGGGCAACCAACCGCACGGACAGACAGACACACGCACGCACCCCAGACGGACAGGGAGATAGCGCCGCCGCGGCGCGCGCAGAAAGTGGCGTGAGTCTCGCCCGCTCGCTCGCCGACGCGAATTGGTGTCGCCCACCGAGGGCGCCGATTAGCGGACGCGGAAAAGGGCGCGCGATTTGAAATTCTTGGGTATTCCAGTTCCAGGGATTGATTACTGTAGAGCGACACAGCTACCACTAAGGGTACAGAGCGTGACAAGTCAGAGTTACATGCAAAATCGGATGTACATTCAAATCGAGATGGCAATCATTCGAAGGCATACGGTATCTCTGCGGAGCTCAGAGGGTAGAATCCATGACATTTGGACGGCGACGCCTGTCGAGGGGTCACTTCGACTCAGCGCAGAAGGGGGAATCACAACATTCGTTCGTCGCGCGCGCATCGCATACCACCAACTCTTGGAGAAAACTGTGGTAAGAAAGAGAAACGGATCTCTCCAAAGATTTCGCACATCCATCCAACATTTTGTCTCGTGAGTTTTAAAAGGTTCGGCGGCAAGGTATTTGTTCCCTTCCCCCAAATTGTACCCATAGTCTGGCCTAACAGCTCGAAATAATCTGACATCTAACAATCATACAATTACTCAGTTAGAGGTTACCAAACTAGAGAGGTCGAGAGCAAGACTTCGCATCTTTTCGAGGCAGCAATTTTTTGCAGCGTCCAATAGCCTTGCAACAAAACCCAGACACCAGTCATCACGCCACACACATCACCAGAGTCTTGTAATCTTGTTTGCTCGGCGAAATCTACTAGTCTGCCCAACTGGCTGCGTAAGCAAAGTGGCCGCCCAATCACCTGATGTAAACCGTTCATGTGTCGCGCACGTGCACACTAAACGTCTGCACTCTACGCTACGACGCGCCGTCTGTTGACTGCTACGCTGCTATGCTACTAGCGGGCCCAGCAAACAAGCTGTCTGTCTAGCTAGCAGGGGGGAGGGAAGGAATCGATTCCCGGGTAGCTAGCAGAGGGAAGCTTTTGGGATTCCCCAAGGCTCTACGACTGGCAGAGACTGGTTCGGAGAAGCAATCCTGGACGCAGCAGAGAACGGGGAAGCACTGCTAGGACTCACTTGTGGTGAAATTAGTCATCTCAAAGTGCTAACGTGTGAAATTGGGCGATCACACGGAGGTTGCATTAACACTTAGGGGGTGATAGCATACATGGGTCAGTTGTAGTTTGACCATTCATTGCGTCCTTTTCAGGCGCCATTTATTGACCATGAGCACGCACTATGCAGCTACATTCAGCTGCAGATTGTCCAATCCTCTCACTTCAATACACCGCAGACCAGCCAAAGTGCCTCTTCAACACTTAGGAAAGGTGGTGTAAGTGGGTGAAGGTAGGCACTGGTCCCACGCAAATAACAATGCCTTAGTGAAGATATGCCGCACGTACGTACGCCCCCGACACGCGCCGAAATAAGAAGCGACTGCCTACACAGAGAGAAAGACACAAAACTGAATGGGCCACGCAAATTTCGCCGCATACCCGCAGGCGCACGCACGCCGCACGCACGGCCTGACGTCACGCATCTACATCCTTTGCGCGCCGCGTAGTTACACGCTAAGAGGCGAAGCGAGACGAGACGACGACGACGACGCAAATTCGCAAGAATGAAACCGCGCGAGTTTTAGTTTTACAACTGCTCGCGGTCTGGGGACAAGCAGGAACCCACTTGTTGATGTTGTTGTTCGAGAGTGAAAATTGACGCACACCTAGAGGGCGATAATCTGAGACAGGACCTCTGCGCACTGCGGTCGGTGATGTAATCATTGGAGGTCATATGTTAGGTGCAAGTTAGACGACTTCAGCCGACCGCAACTTTTGGTCGTATCCGTATGTTATACCATGTGATCTAATAACCACAAGTCCACTGAGGACGAAAGAGGCGATTACAGAATCCACTGCAACGGAACTGAGTGATTTTAGACGTTTGAAGCACCAGAGTGGCTGAGTAACTCAATGTTTGCGGTTGGCTTCATAACAGTGCGCCCGATGATTCACTGTACGAATCGGGCATCGATATGTACTACCGTAAAACGCGTTCTGTAGTAACACACACAATGGTAGAGTAGGATTACTGACAAAAATTGAAAAATTCCAGCGTGGATGTAGAGTTTTCCACACAATGGCCAATGTGCGGCGCAGCAAAGGCATAATCGCGTCTATGAAAGGGGGAGTGGTTTACGCCGACGCGGAAGATAGGGGTGAGAGTACATATACCTACTCGAAAATAAGCACTCAAAAGGCACAGTGCACTCCGCAATTTTACGAGTACAACATCGCGATCCAAATCGACGCGGTCGGACTACTGTATCTCTGAGAAGTTCCAATATTTGCACGACCGCCGAATTTTGTGGACTCTCACTCGAAGAATTCTAACAAATTGCAAATTCAAAATTGCAGAGGTGAATGGACCGGTTGAAATCAGGGCCGCTAGTCTGGGCGTCGGAGAGGGCCCGTTGTCCAATTTCTCTCTTGGCGACGTCTTGTATTTTGATGTGGACGCGGACGATATGGTACGGTATGATGTGGTTTTTGGAAAGAGTTGA
This sequence comes from Linhomoeus sp. GSCO2_2, assembly GCA_030248115.1. Classification (NCBI taxonomy): domain Eukaryota; kingdom Metazoa; phylum Nematoda; class Chromadorea; order Monhysterida; family Linhomoeidae; genus Linhomoeus; species Linhomoeus sp. GSCO2_2. The sequence goes on along the minus strand of JASAMZ010008681.1, from coordinate 15,483 downwards.
TTTGAGGACTTTATGTCTGAGAATTCTTGTTCGTGTGTGTGCATGCAAGAGGCCTCGTCTATTTTGAATTGTAACGGGACAAACGCCTATATACTATGACAAGCGACTGTCTGACGGACAAATATATTTGTCCGGTCGACAAATTCATTTCCCCATGCGGTCATCTGACAAATGAAAATCTCTATGCCAAATCCTTTTGTCCGCTCTAGAATTCTTTTGCTCATTGCCGAGACAATTGTCTTTGTCGAGTAGACAAATACTTGTCCGTGACTCAGACGTTTGTCTCGGCAATGGACAAAGATTTTAGCCAAGCGGCTAAGCCATCGCTCTGTCTGATATTCCGAATATATTTCCAAAACTTCAAAAAACATATTTCCAAAATTCAAAATTTATTAAACAAGAACCCTTTCAGAAGTCCTATTCTGGTTGCAAAGCGCTGCCAAATAGCGTCAACTCGGCCAAACTAAACTACGACCCCTCGAAACTGTTCGACGCGTCCGGTACCGTAGTCAAGCTGGATTCGAACAAGAGCGTTTTTGGATTCTGCTCAATTAACGATTTGCCGGGGGAAACGGCCTACTTTTCACTGCATTCGCTCATTCCAAAGAGCGACAGGATTGACAAGGTGTAAAAATAGGTTTAGAAATAAATTTTGTGGGTTTTGTTTGATATTACAGTACCTCCCACTATAAAACAGTAGTCAACTCACTCCTAGAGGTTGAATAATAACTCCCCGGAGGCTTATTGAGGTATTTTCGGCATTAAGACGAAAAAAGCTACATTACCGTAAGCGATGGCCATTTAAGTATTTACCGTTGTACAATTTTCCCCGATGTGCAATAATATTGGCTAAAAATTATTGCCATTTGTACTCTGTTGGAATTAAATGTGAATTTTATCATAACAGGTACTCAAGTTGAATAGCCGAGTGCGCTTTCGGGCGGCGCGCGCCGTCAATGCGAATTCGAAGGCGAAATATCGCGCCGTGGCTATTTGGCCGGCCAGCTACAGTCTCAGTGGAGAGGAAGCGGCCAAAATCGACAAATTGTGAGATTACTGTAAATATGTGTATTTTGAATATAATATTGGAATTTCAAAATTGTTTTTACGAATAGTCGTCAAAGGGATCGAAGGGAATTGAGCTTTGTAGCGCTGCATTGTGGTGTTTTGGTGATGTAATGGTGTTTAGTAGGTATACAAGATTAGTAGACGGGGGCAGAGCCCCTCGGGGCACTCCTCCCCTCTTTCAGAAGAATTTTGGGAGTTGAATCATGCTGCCCATTGATCAACGAGACATGTCAGTGAGCATAGGTGCAGGCCACCCGGAGGCCAGGGGGGGGGGGTTCTAGTTAAGGAAAATTTTTGAGAGGGGGGGGGGGGTCCCGGGACCAGTGAACAGCTTTTTAGAATGGCCAAAAATACGCTAAAAATCGCCTTAATTTGGTCAAAAACACGCTAATTTGTGCATAAATGGACGAAAGATAGCGCCGCAGGCGAAAATTTGGACAAAATAGAACCACAAACTACCAAAAATACAAGAAAATTTCCGAAATTTCCGGATTTTTTTCCGAATTTCGGATGCCAGGGGGGGGGGGGGAGTATCAGTGAAAAGTTCACTAGAGGCCAGGGACAGGGGGGGGGGGGGTTCCCCCCCCCCCCCCGCCTGCACCTATGTCAGTGAGGCTTAGTGCCCATTCTGATCGCAAAATTAATAGCAAATTCGGAATTGTGACCCTCAAATACCCCACATTTGACATACAACACACCTAGCTTCAGCTGGACTGACACAACCAGGTTTTCCACTTGAAGGCATGTATGGTGGCAAGCAAATTTTTCAAAAATGGTGCCACACATCTCAAAATGAAAAGACAACGTCACATTCGTGATCAGCATCCCCGAAAAGCCGGAATCGAGTACTTACACGGTAGGTGCCCAGGACAAATCCGGCAGCCAAAATTTTGAATTCAAATTTCCCGCCAAAATACGCGTCGGACGAAATAAGTGAAAATAACAATAACAACGTATCTTTTGATGCTCTATCATGTGAAAGTCCAACTGACACCGAAATATCTCAACTGACACCACTTTGCACCGAAACACCGAAAATTTGTTGAAAAAAATTGAAATTTCGCCCAAAAATTGCGACCGCCGAAAGCTGAAAATCCGCCACAGTGAAGCGATTTACAAGCCTGAAAAACTGTGCAAATATCGTCGAAAATCATTAGCAGAGCTACAGATGGGAAAGGTAGAACTTTTGATTTTTGACCCAAAAATCTATTTTTTCACATTTTCACCTGAAATTTGCCAGTTTCAAAAAAGGCGATCTACTACAAAGTTGTAGAGCTCACCGAGCGCTATCGAATGGCCTTCGTCCCATCTCGAAAACGATATCCTGTCAAAAGTTACGCCTGGCCGAATTTTTACCCGGAAACCCGGGACCCAAATTTGGGCCGAATTTCCCGTCCTGGGCTACATCTGATCGGATTTCTAAACCTCAGCCGGAAATCTACTATATGGGCCCTCTCTCTTACGAGTAAATAGATCATATTCGTTTTAAAATAGAGCAGCTACAATCCAGGCCGCACACCCTATTTTGGGGTCGAAAAACCCGGTTTTTGCTACCCAGCCCAGGCAGGCCCGGACCCAGCCCGACGGCGCCCCTACCATCGGATAGCCTAATGTCTTTTACATATTCGGGCCAAAGCTCGTCTCCCTCCGTTCTACCAGAACACTATTCCAAGCGTCCAAAGTTTGTCAGAGGCCGAAAAGCCGGGTTTTTGGCAACTTGCCAAAAATCGGGTCCCGGACGTAAGTCGAGACCTTCGATGCACACTGCGCAATCCAGAGACCTATCGAATAAAAAAAAATTCGCCCCGATCGGCCAACTCTAGCCCGACTTATGAGCGTTTGAATTTACACAGAATCCGCACCATCACTATAGCACTCCTCCCTTTTGGAGGGGAGGAGTGCCAAAAATTGGGATTTGCAATCACGAGATTGTGAGAGAGATTACTGTAGTAGCTTTTTGGAGGTCGTTTTTTCGCTCGGCCTCAGCCGAGCGAACCCTATCAAGAGCTCGGCGTGCGTACGTGCGTACGTGCGTATGTACGTGGGTCACGCTCGCTTCGGGCTTAATAACTCGCTCGTCCGACGTCGTAGGGTGGAGTTTGAGACATCGTCGAGTAGCCTGAGGACTCCTCTCGCCATCTGAGTGTTCAAAACTGAAATAAGTTTTCAAACTCGCGCGCTACAGTATCCCAAAGTGGGGTCCATTTTAAGACAAAAGTTGACCGCAGCTAGTCAAATCGCATATCAAAGTGAAGCGCTCGAGCTCCTGAGCACGAATCCGACAACAAAAAGTTTCAAAAGTTTAAACAGAGAGCTACAGTAACCAAAACGCGTCGAAAACTGAAAACGACACGCTTGCTTCGGGCTTAATAACTCGCTCGTCTGACGTCGCTGGGTTGAGGTCGACACATCGACGGGTAGCCCTCGGACTACTCTCGCCATCTGAGTGTTCAAAACTGAAATAAGTTTTCAAACTCGTGCGCTACAGTATCCCAAAGTGGGGTCCGTTTTAAGACAAAAGTTGACCGAAGCTAGTCAAATCGCATATCAAAGTGAAGCGCTCGAGCTCCTGAGCACGAATCCGACAACAAAAAGTCTTAAAAGTTTAGACAGCGAGCTACAGTAACCAAAACGCGTCAAAAACTGAAAACGACACGCTTGCTTCGGGCTTAATAGCTCGCTTGTTTGACGTCATTGGGTTTAGTTCGACACATCGACTGGTAGCCCTCGGACTACTCTCGCGAACTGTGACGTCGAAATAATAACTTTTAAAAATTGCGCGCTACAGTATCCTGAAGTAGTGTCCGCAAAAAGTCAAAACTTCATAGAACCTAGTCGAATCGCATATCGAAATGAAGCGCTCGACCTCCTGAGCAAGAATCCGACAACAAAAAGTTTCAAAACGTCAATGAGAGGGCTACAGTAACCAAAACGCGTTGAAAACTGCAGATTTTGGTTTGTTATATCTTAGCACTCGTGCGTTGCAGAGCGGCGGTCTTGACATCGCTGAAGAGCTCACTGCAAGCCAACATCGAATCATGCTCACAATTAACCTGTAGTTTTGCGCTAGATTCCAGTGTCTTTTTTTAAATTTAGTCTGAAAAGATGATTTTCTTGGTGTAAAGAATTAAACCCGAGCGATTCCAATGTTGCGTAGCAAGACTACTCCAAAAAGTGTAGTCGCGAGGAGAGTCAAAGACGCTGCACGAAACCGGAAAGGGCCTTGCTACAGTCTCAGTAAAAATTCAAAGCTCAAAACCACTCCGCTTTTTAAAAGAGACTTGTTTCAGTTTTGAACAAAACTAGAATTTCTAGTATTCTTTGAACGACCGGTCGTGAAAGCGTCGAGTGTATGGGAGTTGGAAGTATGTATGCACCAATATTGCCAACAATGTTTCCGCTTTTACGCATTTTTCAAAATGTTAATTTTTTTGTCGCACAGCGTGACTCATCAAAAGGAGTTAATGGTTCGTCTGCGTAAGCCGTCGGATTCCAGTTGTTCTCTGCGCAGCAATTCGCGCAACGCTTCAGACGACGACGACGAACGGGACGAGAATGTGGGACTATGTAAAAAAATTATTTTAGAATTAAACATTTTTGTGGCGAAATTTTTAAGCGAAAATCGCTGGATTTTGAGTGGGAGTGTTAGTATTTGCCTTATTTCCGCCGACATTTGCGCTCGCGTGCGGGCCATCTTATGCAGTGCTGTGGATTTTCGTCGAGTTATTTTGTGTAGTCTTGGACTTGTAATTATCGTTACTGCGATTTGCTGTCTTTCTACCTGCGGTGAGAAATATTGTTATTCATTTCTCTTCTACTGAGAATTTCGTTAGAATTATTCTTCAAAACTCAAAATACGGTTACTATGCCATACTGTAGCGTTCTCTTAATGAGCAGAATTACAGTATACCTTCTCAAAATATCTATGTCAGGCCAACAAAACCACGCAAGTTTCTCGCGGCGACCAGGCTTGGAAACGCGACACCGCTTACCTGGCTATACTTGCGCACAGCCTAAGTGGGATTCACTCGTTCAAAGAGTGCGAAGTTTGCAACAAGGATTGAGACTTTTTTTGGGCATTCCGATTTGTATCAAGAAACGAAAATGCAGCTTTACATGGGTTTTGTGCCGATCTTGCCACGAAACTTTGTCTGTGTTTTCGTGTAAGATTCGGTTCGTTAGTTTTCGCGCTGCTACATAGGATTTGCAATCTCTCTTGTGTTGTGACTACCGTACGCTTTCGATTTGCGCTTTTCCTCTGGTCTCCACTGTATCATGACAATGTTTTGGTTCGATCGCATTCTTTGGAAATGTGGCCAGTTAGGCTGCGATTCGCAAACGTGGTGTCTCAATAGAAATCGCCGACTTATCCAATGCCTAGGTCACAATTTGTCGACTGCTTCTGGCTTGCGTCACTCCCGTGAGCGTGTAGCCGGAAGCCACCGCTTGCTGCATCTCGGGATGGGTTCTGAATAAGTGAAGGAAACTAGAAATTGGAAATATGAAATTTGAATGGACTCCGCAGGCCCCTTTTGGCCCGCCTTCAGCCGGGCGACACCCTACGAGAGCTCGGCGCGCGTCTGTGCGTGCGTGCGTCACGCTCTCGGATCTCGGCGTTGGAACGGCGAGGAGAGACGATCTTGGGCTCTTTCGATAGGTTTTGGCTCTTTCGATAGGTTTTGGCTCTTTCGATAGGTTTTGGCTTTTCCACACAATGGTCGAGGCAAACATTTTTTTTTCGCGAGTTACAGTAACCCAAAGGTCGGAAAGTGCGAAGTGGCTACGTCGCAGAGACGACAATCGACGCGTCATTTGAGAGGTGTCGACGTGTTCTTTAACGCGATGCTAAAAATTTTGCATGCAAGCAACAACCCAAAATTTTTGCATACAAGCAACAACCCAAAAATTTTGCATACAAGCAACAACCCAAAAATTTTGCATACAACCCAAAGATTTTGCATACAAGCAACAACTCACCAGAATGCCAGTCAGAATGCAAGCTCAACTCTCTCATACCGCAGTCTTGTTACTGACACAAAGCGCGACTAATCCGGATGTCGACAGTATACAGTATACCTGTTGGGTAGGACCTGGTACTTTCGGTAGAAGCAGTCTTGAAGCTGCAGATTCAGAGCTAGCTGGTTCTGCTTCAGGTGGGCGTAGCACTCGAGCAGGGGCTGCAAAGGAACACGGTGTGTCTGGGCAAAGAACAGGCTCGCCCAAAAACGTGAGATCCATAATTTTGCGGTCGCTGTTCTCAAGCGTGACTGCACGCATTGGGTCCTTATTCGGAAACAACATACTACAGTGCTTTTCTGATACTCTGTGAAATTTTCGGATCATTTTATGCGCTACAGAGAGAATGGCATCGTATTGCGCAAGGTCATTTCGAAAATCCGGTGCAGCGGCTTTTCGAAATGACCTTGCGCAATACGATACCATTCTCTCTGTAGCGTATGAAATGGTCCGCAATTTTGACACTTTATCAGACAGACCCTGTAGCATGTTCTGTCCGAACAGTCACGCTTCGGAACAGCGCTCGCAACGCGCAGTCTTCGCAACACAGCGCTCGCGGTTAGGGGTCTCACATTGTTGGTCGAAAGCGTTTGTGAACGGCGCAAATATCGGCTGCACTGATTTTCAACCACGAACCACGCCAAACCGATAAGGGCTACGGTAGCGCGCCAAATTCAAATTCTCACCTGCACGTAGGGACTGTAGAGGGCTATGGGGCAGCAGTCGACCAAATAGGGCAGGCACAGTTTCAAAAGTGTCAAAGTATCGGGAAAATCCTCAGAGGTTTGCTGTTCGAATGAGCGAGTGGCCAGAATTAAACTGGTGATTTTGCGCTCGTTCAAAAACCCATAGGCCAACTGGAGTTTTTGACGCCGTTTTGCGCGTTTTTCGGACGCGGGCGTGGTACTGTCTAGAAGAAAATTCGAAATTTCAAAAAACGAAAAACGCGCGAAAAAGTCAACTCAAGGCGGAAAATACCCTGCGCAGAGCTGGCGACTTCGGGCAATTCCAATTTCGGAATTTTGCATTTTGGTTCTATTGATAATGGACTACCGTCGCTATCATGATTGACCGTTCCGTTCTGCAGATTACTAATTTTGGTGCTTTCTTCTATCGTTTTGAGTGGAACCGGTAGGAATTTGGCCATTATCTGAAAAGGGTTACGGTAGGAAGAATTCTGGAGCGGTGTACTTACTATACGGCATACTGTAGCGTACGGTACTTCTACGCGCACAGTACACACAGTGCCGAAAACACAAAAAAGTACACAAAAATTGCAAGAAAAGTTCAAAAATTCAAAGTCGCGCGCTACCGTACCCCCTCGCCGAAGTTCATAGCGCCTACGGCCGGAATACTCTGCGCTTGTTCGCCGCCGTGCAACTGGACGCAAAATCCAAAATTGCGAACATTTTCATCGAATCGGTCCAAAACGGCGGCGGAAACGAGACCCAAACACTGTTCGGCGACAAGAACGCAACTGAAATTATAAAAAAAAACTATCGATTGCGCGCGCAAATTTGTGGCACAAAATGTTAAGACAAGGGGAGTATTCATAGGTTTGTCTTAGTCGCATAGTTAAATTGTTACGAACCGGAATACGGTATCACTGTTGTACAACGTTTTCACTTTCCTACAACACATTTAAGCGTTACGAAACTACCAGCCATTCTAACGAGTTGATTTTTATAACAATAAAAACATTTTCAAAGCAAAAGTTTTGACAGTGCCTAATTTTTCCAACGCAAAGATCTCACCTGTACGCGTTCACGTTGCCATAGGTGAGCAGCTGAGACAAATTGTCCACTCTCAAATTGGACAAACGCTCCGACTCTTTGTGATAGTAGGCGTCCCAAATTAGACGAATCGTGGGTTTCAATAAGAGTACCGTATCGCCGTGCTTCTTGCTCTTCTTGCGAATGTACCTAAAATGGAAAAAAAGAAAATTGTTGGCAAATTTTTGTCAAAAATTTTCGAATTTGACTAGCAATTTCAAAAAACGAGGCAAATTTGTTTCTAGAATTCAAAATTTTGTCTGACGTAGTACGAAATTTCAAAAAGTTGTCGAAAATGCGAATTTCAGTCGACGAATGAAAAATAAAGCTCTCAAAACCTTTACACAGTATGGGACGTTAGTCTCACTAGCGGGCCCAGGGGGGGGGGGGGGGGGGGGGGGGGGGGCGGCGCCCCCCCCATTGGGCCCGACTTTAAGGAAAAATTTTCCTTAGTAGAGGCGCGTATATGCAAAAATTTTCGCCTGCGGCGCAATTTTATGTAAAATCTCCTATATTTAGCTTCAAAATCGGCAAAATTTCGCCTGCGGCGCTTATTTTTGACAAATTTTGGTACATTTTTGGCCAAAAATCGCAAAATTTTCGCCTGCGGCGCTATTTTTTGGGCAAAATTTTCGCTCTTGATAAGCCGAAACAGTCATTTTAAAGGCAGATTTTGCAATAAAACGGTTAAAAAACGCAAAAATTTGCGCCTGCGGCGCAATGGAAAAATAGTCGAAAATTTTCCGAAGTGGCGCCCCCCCCCCTCCCATTCGAAAATCCTGGGCCCGCCACTGGTTAGTCTGGCAAAGATTCACAAATTATACAAAACCTCAAACTTGCAAAATAACGCAAAAACCCACTTCTCCTTCGAGTACTCCGTTCTCTGCTCAAAGGTGGCGTTTCCCCTGACTAATTGGCCGATAATTTCTTTCGAATCCGCGCCCGATTGTTTCAAACTCAAAATCTCGTCCTCTGTCAGTTTCTGACTTTTCACTTCTTTTTGCGGATTGTCACTGGCAGTTGTAGGTTCGGTGACGTCCACTTTTGAGCTAGCCTGAAGGAATAATGGAAAAATTACTACTAAATTGACAAATTTGAGATTTTTTGAATTCCCAAAAAACTTGTACGGAAAGCGCCGCCAATGGTTAGGTCTACGTCCAATTTTGGGTACCTCAAGAACAAACAAAACAAATTGCCATTTGGATAATTTACCTCGCAGGCCAAATTTGTAATTTTTCTTCGCATTCGTGATGACAGAAGTTTAGATAAACTATGACATATGATACAAATGTACAACTTCCAAATGCATTATTCGAAAACGGCGAGCAAAACAACAAAAATTTGTTGGCTACTGAGGTTAGTTTCGACTCACTTCACTGTCACACAATCCTTCTAACAGTTGTCCATTTCTCACTGTGAAAACGCCAAACGGTTTGCCGAACGCGTTTTCCGGAAAGAATTTCAGTTTTTCTATGAGAACGCGCTGTTTCCTGCAAAATATGTATGAATTATTCTTGCAAGACGATCAAATTTGAGAATTTTGCAACTTTCGCGCACCCCACGAGTTTTTGGACGCGTTTGTGCGTGCCGTCCAACTTTTGCACCACGACGAAATCGTTCGCGTCAATAGTGTCTTTTTGCATTGCGTGTTTTTCTGCAATCAAAAAAATTCATTTTGTTTAGTTTTTGTCGCATTTCGCCACAAAATCCAGCCAAATTTGCTCAGAATTCGCTTTTGTAAAGTCGGCGCGCAAAGTCACATTTTATTAACCTTGAAATTGTACAGCAAACAAATTCCAAAACTCGCCACTACACTGAACTAAAACAACAGTACATTACACATACCGTATACTAATAGCTAGCGTAGTGCGAACTTCTAACCGACTACGGTAATTCACGCCACGCGAAACAACGCACTCAGACTACATTATGTATTTATAACAACACCGACAGTGCACACATTCACGCATCGTGTAACAATACAAAGTGACAACGGAATACCGTATAACAGCAGGTATCTAGGGGAGTAGTCAACGTGGCAGTGTGTGGTGTAATGTAGGTAGTAACAAAGCAAAGAAAATCCGGGAATCGCGCTAGAATGAGCGTGTCGCTTCCAAATGGCAATGGCGTTTTCCAAACACTACAACCTACAAAACAACTCATATGTCGACCATCTACATTACTAAGCTAGCTAGGTGTAGTGTCCGTCCGTCCGTAGAGGTTTGCCTCCCTAGCACTTCGCCACGTGACGCTTCAGCATGCGCTTGCCTCGCTAGCACTTCGCCACGCGACGCTTCAGCACGCGCGCGCCTAGACGCCAGCGGGACGCCAGCGACGGCAATCAATCGCTGCACGGCCAGCGCCGCCTGTTGCTGCCTGCCTTCAACGCAGGCATCGCCTGAACAGTACCCCCTTAGATCCTGCTGGATTAGCGGTTAATTTACCGCTAACTCGCTAACTTGGCTTTGTGGTTGAAATGCTGCTGATCAGTGCACCGCCAACCCAAGTTAGCCAAGTTAGCAGACGTCTACAGACGTCGCTCGATCTAAAGGGATACGGCAAGCACCGTCGCCGCTCAATCAGGCTCGCTCCCCTTAGCTCGCATTGGATCTGGCGGCTCTCTACCATTTGTTTTGCGCGGCGCTTTGTACGGCGCGTTCGCGAGGCAGTCAGCGCCGTTGGCTTGCAACAGGAGAGACTTTCTGCAACAGTACAAATCTTGCAACAGTACAGACGTTGCAACAGGATGGTCGCGCGAGGCGACCAGTGCCATTGGCTCGCAACAGGCCTGATTTTGCAACGGGACAAATCTTGCAACAGGACAGATTTTGCGGCGCGTTCGCGAGGCAGTCAGCGCTGTCGGCGTCCAACAGGACAGACTTTCTGCAACAGGACAAATGTTGCAACAGTACAGACGTTGCAACAGGATGGTCGCGCGAGGCGACCAGTGCCATTGGCTCGCAACAGGACAGACCTTCTGCAACAGGACAGATTTTGCAACAGGAGCAACAGGACAGACCTTGCAACAGGACAGATTTTGCAACAGGACAAATCTTGCAACAGGACAAATCATGCAACAGGACAGATCTTGCAACAGGACAGATTTTGCAACAGGACAGATCTTGCAACAGGACAGATTTTGCAACAGGACAAATCTTGCAACAGGACAGATTTTGCAACAGGACAGACCTTGCAACAGAACAGATTTTGCAACAGGACAAATCTTGCAACAGGACAGATCTTGCAACAGGACAAATCTTGCAACAGGACAGATCGTGCAACAGGACAGACCTTGCAACAGGACAGCACCGTTGGGTCGCAACAGGACAGACCTTCTGCAACAGGACAGATTTTGCAACAGGACAGATCTTGCAACAGGACAGATTTTGTAACAGGCAACAGGACAGACCTTGTAACACGACAGATCTTGCAACAGGAGAGACCTTGCAACAGGACAAACCTTGCAACACGACAGGCCTTGCAACAGGATAGATCTTGCAACAGGTCAGACCTTGACAATGAACAGGACGGACGTTGCGGCGCGCGCACGAGGCGACCACCGCCGTTGGCTCACAACAGGACAGACCTTGCAACGGACAGACCTTCAACAGGACAGATTATGCAACAGGACATTACGGCCATTGACGACTACATTCCGTGCTATTCAGATCACACAAATTCTTCTGCAACAGGAAGGAACGGCTAGTTTTCCCTAATCCACTAAAGTATGTAAAACCACTGTCTATTCTGAGACAGAAAGGTGCACTTACACACATCAGTAAGCAAGTTTTCCGGTAGTACAGTAGCGTTTTCGTGAATTTCGTTCCTATAGCATGGCCAAAACTGTCATAAATTAGCGCGCCACAAATCGTACAGAAAACAAATTCACACCACTTAGACGGGACACATTACAGTAAGCAACGCGCGTCTCACAGCCGGATTTGTACTTTTCTCTCAGAATATTCCGTCCATTCGTTTAGCAGGCCAGGCCCTCGCGCTGTTGCTGAAAAAATTAAAAATTGTGTCAAATTGAGCAAAAATGCCACAAAACACCTAGTCTAGACGTGTCGTTGCAATCGATCTATTGCTACTAGAAATAGCAGTATAGACAGCACATGTTTCGAATGCGCGATGAAAAGTATTCACACCGCAAAACCTCCAATAAGTGACCAGATTGCTGATTATTTCAACCACCCCTCTAGGGGGTTGCGTTTATTAGACGGGGGTCGCTTATTGGAGGGGGGATTGCTTATTAGGTAGAATTGGATGGGGGGGGGGCGGTTCAGGAGGGGGAGGTCGCTTATTGGAGGGGATCAATTGAGGGGGTCGCCTATTTGAGGGGGGGGGGGGGTCGCTTATTAGAGGGGGTCGCTTATTGGGGGGGGGGAGTAGCTTATTAGAGAGAGAGATAGGTGGTCCCTTATTAGAGGGGGGCTCATTCTTTGAGGGAGCTCCCTATTGGACGGTCGTGCTTATTGTCGTTCTTACAGTACCCCAAATTCCCACCACAAATCTCCAATTTTTAAATTTCTCCACTCCCACCTCGGGAGGGGCCATGGCGCACTCGTCGAACACCCTGGCCATTTCTTCCATTGGGTACTGTATCAGCATTGTAAAGGGGGTCAACTGGGCGGAAATTCTACGGGCGCAGTCGACGCAGCGCACGACGAATTTGCCCCCCTGCTCGCTGACCCACAGCACGTTGAACACCTCCACCTGTTGTTGTGAGAGGATTGCTCTACCGTACTTCCTCTAATAAGCCCCCTCCCCCCACAGTAGCGCACCGGGGGGGGGGGTTTATTAGAGTGAGTACGGTATGCTACAAAGTGGCTGTGAATGGAGAACAGGCACGTGACAGAGAAAACTACCACGCCCCCCCGCCCCACCACCCGGAATCCGGGAGTTTGCGCGTCCAGAGCGCCGCCCCCCCCCCCCCCCCATCCCAAATTTGGCATCAATTCATTCCAGAGGTTGAAGGCAATGGCCGGCTCGACGGCCATTGCCTGAAAACAACAATTGCCTATCTACCTTGCGCCAATCCTGGCTCACCACCGCTCTACCACCCCTACGACCTAGCGGGGCGCCTTACTTTAACCCTTTCTGTGGCCTGCAAAAAACTAGCCGCACCTTTACTCTGTGACGCCGCAGCGAGCACTACCCGACCTCACCTAAGGCGCGTTCAATTGCACACGCAGTGCCAACCTAACTACCCCTGGCAGGAATCTTGCGCGGCGCCAAGGCTGCCCACGCGAGGGAACTCGACACACACGCACCCACAGAGACGCTTGCTTCGCCGGCGGAGAATGCTAGCCTATGATCGCAACCGCACGAAACTCACAACGCGAGCACTGGGGTGGGTAGGGACTAAACTGTGTGCTTCGCTTGCGCTAAGCCACACGAGGGAATGCGCTGAGGGCGAGGGACGATTTACCGCGCGTTCTAAACCGAAAATCCTACTGGGGAACACGCAAAAGCGCGGAAGGAACAGTAGCGCGATGTCTCGGACACCATGTCGACTGGTAAAACGCCGCCCTGCAAGGGCGCAGCGGCGACGCGAGCGCTGCCAATCCTGACAGGACGGCTGTCGAACGAAACTTTACTTAGCGCGGCTTGAGTGGGCAGAGGTCCGTGGTCGTATAACAAGGGAAGCGGATGGCTGGGGTTCTCTTGGCCTAGAAACCACCCTAACAATAAACGCACTTTCGCCCAATGAGATCGGCCTGATACGAGAGAAGCAACGCCACCTTATGTAGGCAAATAGTGATCACAAGTTGTAGAAGTTTGAATCACAAATGTAAATTTGCTCTATTCTACCGTATACCAAAACAATTCAAAATTCAAATGGTATAGCAACGGATCGACACGGCACAACTAATCAAATCAATGGTGGCGAAGCGGGAGCTGACACGAAGCGGGAGCTGACACCAGATTTGGCTAGAGTATGCCGCCGCCCGCGAAATTTTCTAATGGGTGGGCGGGGGGGGGGCGTGTCTAAGGGGGTCAAGGCGGCGGCGGTGGGACCCACCCCCCCCCAAACAGCCCGCTTGATCTCGCGTGCTCACCCTAACTATCCTTCAAGCACGGTGCGATTTCACAATGAATAATTTTCTTTTTTCCAGACAATTGTTGGTGCGCAGCCTGTGCCACCAGCAGATGTGTCTGGACTTCGGGGCTGCGCACGGCAAGAACCCCCGCTATCAGCCGAGAATGAAGGGAGAGCCCTCCCACTACTGCGAGGACTGCGAGGTTGGTGTGCGTATTTGTGAGAATATTTTTTAGGAAATACACTTGCGTGGTCTGTCTAGGCCTAATGTGTGGGAGAGTTTGCGGGGAAGGCGCTGGCTTCGAGCATAAATATGTTACAGGCAATTGTCGTTTTCAGAGGAATCGCCGTCTGACGGCCACTGCCTTTGACCTATTGGAGGTTGATGCCAAACCCTGGGATGGGGGGGGGGGGGGGGGGGGCCGCGGTGCTCTGGAGTGTGCAAACTCCCGGATTCTGGGGGGTGGGGGGGGGGGGGGCCGGAGGGCGTGGTAGTTTCTCTGTAACATGCCTGTTCTCCATTCGTAGCCGCTCTTTTGTTTGCCTTACTTACTCAATAAGCCCCCCCCCCGGGCTGTGGAGCTGAGCCTTGTTCCCACTGGGGGGGGGGGCTATTATTCAAGGAAGTACGGTGAGACAGAGTCTCACAAGCAACAGGTGGAGGTGTTCGACGTGCTGTGGGTCAGCAAGCAGGGGGGCAAATTCGTCGTGCGCTGCGTCGACTGCGCCCGTAAGATTTCCGCCCAGTTGACCCCCTTTTACAATGCTGATACAGTACCCAATGGAGGAAATGGCCAGGGTGTCAGACGAGTCGCCATGGCCCCTCCCGAGGTGGGAGTGGGAGAAATTTAAAAATTGGAGATTTGTGATAGGAGTTGTGGGGCCTGTTAGGACGACAATAAGCACGAACCGCACAGGGAGCTCCCTCAAAGAATGAGCCCCCCCCCCTCTAATAAGGGACCACCTCTCTCTCTCTCTCTGATAAGCTACTCCCCCACCCCCCGCGACCCCCCTCTAATAAGCGACCCCCCCCCCCCCCTGTCCAAATAGGCGACCCCCTAATTGATCCCCTCCCAATAGCGACCTCCCTCTAAACCGCCCCCCCCCGTCAATTCTACCTAATCAGCAAATTTTTGCCCCTCCGCTAGCGACCCCGTACTAATAACGCAACCCCCTAGAGGGTGGTTGAAATAATAGCAGAGATATGGGTCTTTTATTGGAGGTTTTGCATATAAAAATACTTTTCATCGCGCGTCCAAAATATATACACTGCTCCTATTACTGCTATTTCTATTAGTAGCAATATAAATACGATTGCAACGACACGTCTCCAACTAGGTGTTTTGTGGCATTTTTTGCTCAATTTGACACAATTTTAATTTTTTTCAGCAACGGCGCGCGCGAGGTACTGTCGAACGAATGAACGGACCTAAAAAAGAAAGTACAAATCCGGCTGTGAGACGCGCGTCCTTACTGTAATGTGTCCCGTACATGTGCATATAAATTTGTTTTCTGTACGATTTGTGGCGCGCTAACTTATGACAGTTTCGCCATCTATAGAACAGAGAATTCACGAGAAAACGC
>JASAMZ010008678.1:0-12878 GCA_030248115.1 Linhomoeus sp. GSCO2_2 | reverse complement strand
TTGCTTAATTAACTTAACGCCCTATCAGCATCGGCGCGCAAAATATCGCCGGGATCGGCCGACCCCCCGAGCCGCTTTTTTCAGGCCTCGGCGTGGACGGTCTTATATGCATCCATCAGTACTGGACGGACACTACGTATCTGGTCAGAGCCAATTCTGCGTCCTCGGCCTCGTTACGGTGACTTCAAAGTCGCTACACAGAGAGGTACTCGAGAGGGACGGTGGCAGTGTCTGGCTGTCTGCGTCTGACCAGTACCGAATCTCCATATCAGCTTATGCGCCGCGCAAAAAGGGCATTGGCGAGTTTAGATTTCAGCGCGACGGCCACCAGGCCACTGAACACGGAAGCTGGAGTTGTCACGAAAGAGTCCAGCCACATCATTGCGGTGGCGAGTGGAGAGAAGTGCTTCCTTGCCACTTGGATTTCGACCATTTGAGCTGCCAACACTTTGAAGTCGAACAGCGGACAGTGGCGCAGGGCTCTAGTGCAGATCAGGCCTCTTGACACAACCACAGGCTGGCCTGCCGTAATTACAGTGACTGCAAGAAGTTATCTTCAATAATTTTTACAAATCAGCATTCGGATCCGAACGTCTCTGCGTACTCATGAATCGAAAATTGACCATCCATATGGATAAAGTTGTGCCAAAAAAGCCCCTGCTAGACCTTCGGGCCGACAATTCTTCCTCCAACCAAAATTTGTCGCGCCATGTTTGCGTGGTGATATACCTCACTCTCCAATAGTCACAGTAGAAGCAGGCGTCGATGGTTGCCAAGTGAGCTGTCAGATTGTGTGTTGATGCTGGCAGTCTTTCGCCTGTTTTGCCGAACGGCAACGTTCGATGACACTGCGTATAATCCCTCATTCATCTCTCGTAACGGGCCACATCAACACGCTGCATGCTAAACTTCACATCTCACACGAGATTCGCGTGTGCCAGGTGAATCTGTTGAAAATTTTGGACGCTGCGCAAAAATCGCATTGATTCAAGTTGCACTAAAATTTGCAGTGCTTGGCGAAACAGGCTCCTGGAGTAGGTGTTCCCGGAGCAACAACGTGGCGCATCTTCGGGACAGATAATAGTCTATGCTGAACGAAGAAGTCATGCGAACAGCTTCTTTCTACACACGATGAACTCTTAGTGACCACTTACAAAGCTGCGCTCGGGCTGAGATTGTGTGCCGTCGCGAATGCCGTGGTGACCATTCCGTACTTTGAAATTCCTGTCCCGTTCGACCAGTCGAGTATGTAGGCGGCATTGCGACGAATCCTGAGCGAATAGGTGCACTATTATATGTTCGCAGAAAACTATAGCTATAGCTCACCATTTATGTGCTTGCATATTCCGAGCTGTTTAACAACCATAGAACAATACACTGTCGCTGTGAATTTACTGGCGAGGCTCGGCTCGGCTTTATTGATGTCGAAGCGAACAAAACACGCAGATGACGACAACATTTTGTACCATGGCATGTTCTGTCATTGGTGCATACATAGGTGCAGGTATTGTGTAGGTGCCTAGGTAAACGGCGCCGTACGGCGCTTTCAGAAAGCGTCATATGGCGAACTACCCGAATGGCCACCCCCTGGCAAACACAACCCAACGGTTATGTCACTTGTTGCTCTGGAACAATGTTGAAGATATCTCTTTGGCACCGGAAACTCTCTGGCAGAGAACCAGCGTCAGCAACAACGCACTTGTCGCCCTCATCTCAGGCAGAGGCGGTTGGCTTCTAACTGAAGTGATGAGGAATCCAGCAACGCTCAATGCCTCAAATTCTCGTTTTCACGACTCCAAGTCACAAAGGGTAGAGCCCCAACTTATGCCTCCGCTCTGAGAGCTGAGTGCATCTTCACCAGTCATTCTCAATTACTGTTGCCTGGCTACCGTGGTCTAGACGGCACAGCAATCGCCGACAATGCAAAGATGGTCGTCGACAGGACTGACTTCTATTTAACGAGGTCTCTGGAGTACGTACGCCAGTGTAAAAGGAGGAGAGATGTCCTATCAAAGGAGGAGCTGCTGACGCACGTGGTGCAGAGGGTCGACGCACATACATAGGTAGTTCCTTTCGATTCCCATCTAACTGTCCTTTCCTTCACCTAGTGACTTCCCTAGGGTTGCGGTCTTCGGTTTCCGAGTCGTGAGATGTATGCAACTACTGTGCCATTGGTCGCGCAGCAGAATTCTCATTTGAAACCCCAACAATTGCACAAATCGCAATACTTCAGCGCGGCCTTCCAAAGACGGGTCGACAACACAGTGGTGCTGCGACCTTCTCAGTCTTCTGACAACCCAAAACCACAGTACCTCATGCGTGGGCGGGCACTGTAGCAACGGCAACCAGCCGGACGGAGATCGGCGCACCAAACCCACACTACAGTTGGCAACGCTGTACAGTCAAGCAGGAGAAGGAGAAAGAATCCAGTTCATAACAACTGACCAATGCTAGTAGGACCAGGGTAGCTTCGGAATAACCATCCTTCTGCATAGTGAGGAAACTAAAGCTATGGACTTTGCAGTGATCTCCCTGTCATGTCTGGCAACGGCTTTCCCCCATTCAGTGTCAGCCAGTCCACCCACCGTATCCCACAGTCAGCGATTCAAAGAGCCAACTATGGCCTGTATAAACGGGAATAACAACAAAATTCTACCGAGCGTCTCCTTCGAAGAGTGCCTTCTACAATGCGAGCTGCAGACGAGCTTCCCCTGCCGCACACTGGAGTACACGTAAGGCAGTCAGACGGATTTTGAATTTTGAGACTCTTGAGATTTCAGAAAATAATATATGCTTTCAGATTGGCTGGAACTGGCTCGCCCACTTGCTATCTCAGCGAGGAGACCGAGAAGACTGTACCCAACGAATACGCCAACCCCTGCATTTATGGCGGCCACATTGTGCTCTTCTCTGAGCCGACTAGCTCCGTTCCAGGTGGAGTTTATGGCTGCAAACAATGACATCACAAAGAATTGCTTTTGCGAACCGGTTTCGTTTCCTTAATCAGTGGATTACTCACATTCTCAGCTTCGTACGGCAAGCGATTATGGTTGCTGTCACGGAACGCACCCATAATCCATCATTTTGCCTGTCGATGTGTCAGTGGCATGTCTGCACCAGGGAAATTTCACGCGAGCTTTCGGCCCACAATCGGAGCCGTCGTCAGGCACTTATTTGTTTGGGTAATAACCCAAACCCAAGCCCACTTATTTGTTTGGGTTATTACCCAAACAAATAAGTGCTTAATAAGGCTCCGATTGTGGGCCGAAAGCTCGCGTGAAATCTCCCTGGTGCAGACATGCCACTGACACATCGACAGGCGTCAAACAATAACGGCAGAGCTGAAGGTTTCCAGAAGTCCACCGTTTTGTCTGCGTTCCAGAGTCCCCCTGGGGTCCCATCGTAAGCGGCTGTCTGTCTTCGAGTTTCGTGACCAAGACGATTTCCTTCATCAAGGACCTGCTTGTCTGCCAGAGTTTGTGCGAGACTCAGACCGTCTTTGCGTGTCGCGCCTACAGCCTCGACGCCAAGAATCAACAGTGTCACCTGAGTAGCCAGAATAGTCACTCTGCGCCCACGGAGCAAGTCTACAGCGCCCCTTGCAACGACGCCGCCGTCGGTTGGGCTGCCGTCTACCGCGAACTGAAGAAGGGTGAATATTATGACTGTTCTATTGTACGCAAGAACACACTTGACGCCGGGCGATTCTAGCCACTGCTGTTCCGCCATACGCTGGTAATATTGTTGTCGGGCTCGGTCGAGAGCCTTGTTTTGGAAGATTCACGTGGATAGCAACCCTAACCCTGAAGCAAAATTGAGGTATTTCTGCATTATTTGGTCAGTCTGTTCTGGTCGTCTCAGTAGGCGTTTGGTCGCCATCTACATTTGGCCACCCTGTATGCAAATAAACGTAGCCCACAGTTTTGCCCTGCCAGTGGGATATGTATAACCATGGGGTTGGCCAAGCTTTGCTTCTGTAGCGCCACATGCGTATTATTCAACAACGTTGGAGAGGGGTCTTCAGTCGTTGGCTCAAGGGAAAGAAGTTCAGCGCTCACTCTATACTGGAATCAACGACTGTCGAGACCCAACTGGATTGTGGCTTCCGCTGTGTCAGCTCACCGCGCTGTGCTCAGTGCGTCTGGCTACGCTGCAGTGGGACGACGCTGCGAGCTGCACGAAGGGACGTTTGAAGAGGATTTCATGTTTGAAAATGGCGATCTCAGCATTTGGCGTATAGTTGAGCGCGAGGGGTTCACTATTGCCAGAACTCTGGTCCAGACTATGGTCGTCTGCCCCGATATTCTGTATCATTGGGGGATTCTTGTTATGGCTTCTGTGGACACGTTCATGGAGTATTGGATCGGAGGCGTACCATTCTTCGGCCTAGTGCAGTGCGTGAGCATCCCACAGAGGTGCGTCCGTCTCACTGTGCCATTTCGCACTGCGAACAAGCGCTTTGGAACTCTTGCCGTTAACAAGCTTTGTGTAAAAACTGTGACACCACGTTGGCATCAGTGTAAACTTGAGAGCGTGTGCGCGATAATGTGCACTGGATAGTGAAGTGCCGCTAGACATTTAGTCGACAATCTGGTGGGGTATCGCCGCAATTGGTCTTGGATTTGTTCGTGATACCTGATCCACAAATGGATCAGAAGATTCGCCGCAGGCACACTTTGCGCTTATAATTGTGGCAACTGATCCATAAATGGATCAGAGAAATTCGCCGCAGGCACACAGTGCAATAGAAGTGTCTAAATGGGACGACGCCCTATTGAAAAGGGTATAAATGGGACGACGCCCTATTGAAAAGGGTATAAATAGGACGACGCCCTATTGAAAAGGGTATAAATGGGACGACGCCCTATCCTTTTGGGCTTAGGGCCCGATGCATCCACACAAAGATATTTTGAAACTTAAGCTGCTTAAAATTGTCGAAATTTTGCAATTTGACAAAAACCTTAAAACATACCCAAATTCTTTAGTTATAAAATCAGAAACTGTTTGCTAAATACTTGACAGACTGTGCCCAATGCATCAACGCAAAGAAATTGTGAAATTTAAGCTCTTTGAAATTGTCGTAATTTGGGAATTCTGACAAAAACGGTGAAAATATCCCAAACTTCGTTAATTATAGAATCTAGAACGAGTTGCTAAATACTTGGCAGCCTATGCCCGACACAACCATGTAAAGAAATTATGAAATCTAAGCAGTTTGATATTGTCGAAATTTGGGAATTTTGACAATACCCTTGAAAATATCCCTAATTTCGTTAATTATAAAATCTGAAACTATTTGATAAATACTTGGCAGACTATGCTCGACACATCAGTAAAAGAAATTTTGAAATTTAAGCTGTTTGAAATAGTGGAAATTTATGGATTTTAACAAATTCCTTAAAAATATCCTAAATTTCGTTAATTATATTCGCTGAAACTACTTGCTAAATACTTGGCAGACTATGCTCGATACATCCGTGCAAAGAAGTTTTGAAATTTAAGCTGTTGATTGTCGTTAAAAAATAGAAAAACCTTGAAAATACCCTATTTCGTAATTAGATATTTACAATTAAAATACGAAAATGTCAAAAATGGCACTTTTATTTACAACTCGTATCGAGAAAGTTTTTGCTGAAATGGAAAGGGCATAAGACGCGATGAATTTGTGACATAGTTTCCGATTTTGGAATTCACGAAATTAGGGATATTTTCAAGGTTTTTGTCAAAATTCCCAAATTTCGACAAATTCAAACTGCTTAAATTTCAAAACTTCTTTGCACGGATGCATCGAGCATAGTCTGCCAAGTATTTAGCAAATAGTTTCAGCGAATATAATTAACGGAATTTAGGATATTTTTAAGGATTTTTTCAAAATCCACAAATTTCGACGATTTCAAACAGCTTAAATTTCAAAATTTCTTTTCACGGATGTGTCGAGCATAGTCTGTCAAGTATTTATCAAATAGTTTCAGATTTTATAATTAACGAAATTAGGGGTATTTTCAAGGTTTTTGTAAAAATTCTCAAATTTCGACAAATTCAAACAGCTTAAATTTCAAAACTTCTTTGCACGGATGTATCGAGCATAGGGTGCCAAGTATTTAGCAAGTAGTTTCAGCGAATATAATCAACGAAATTTAGGATATTTTTAAGGAATTTGTTAAAATCCACAAATTTCCACTATTTCAAACAGCTTAAATTTCAAAATTTCTTTTCACGGATGTGTCGAGCATAGTCTGCCAAGTATTTATGAAATAGTTTCAGATTTTATAATTAACGAAATTAGGGATATTTTTAAGGGTATTGTCAAAATTCCCAAATTTCGACAATATCAAACTGCTTAGATTTCATAATTTTTTTACATGGGCATAGGCTGCCAATAGCAACTCGTTCTAGATTCTATAATTAACGAAGTTTGGGATATTTTCACCGTTTTTGTCAGAATTCCCAAATTACGACAATTTCAAAGAGCTTAAATTTCACAATTTGTTTGCGTTGATGCATTGGGCACAGTCTGTCAAGTATTTAGCAAACAGTTTCTGATTTTATTACTAGAGAATTTGGGTATGGTTCAAGGTTTTTGTCAAATTGCAAAATTTCGACTATTTTAAGCAGCTTAAGTTTCAAAATATCTTTGTGTGGATGCATCGGGCCCTAAGCCCAAAAGGATAGGGCGTCGTCCCATTTATACCCTTTTCAATAGGGCGTCATCCTATTTATACCCTTTTCAATAGGGCGTCGTCCCATTTATACCCTTTTCAATAGGGCGTCGTCCCATTTAGACACTTCTATTGCACTGTGTGCCTGCGGCGAATTTCTCCGATCCATTTATGGATCAGTTGCCACAATTATAAGCGCAAAGTGTGCCTGCGGCGAATCTTCTGATCTATTTGTGGATCAGGTATCACGAACAAATCCAAGACCAATTGCGGCGATACCCCACCAGATTGTCGACTAAATGTCTAGGGGCACTTCACTATCCAGTGCACATTATCGCGCACACGCTCTCAAGTTTACACTGATGCCAACGTGGTGTCACAGTTTTTACACAAAGCTTGTTCATCAACAAGAGCTCCAAAGCGCTTGTTTCGCAGTGCGAAATGGCACAGTGAACGTCTACTATGCGGATGCTCACGCACTGCACTGCAGGCCGAAGAATAGTACACCTCCGATCCAATACTCCATGAACGTGTCCACAGAAGCCATAACAAAGAATCCCCCAATGATACAAATATGGCGAAGTGACCAGTAGTCTGGACCAGAGTTCTGGCAATAGTGAACCCCTAGCTCAAATTCTGCGCCAAATGCTGAGATCGCCATTTTCAAACATGAAATCCTCTTCAAACGTCCCTTCGTGCAGCTCGCAGCGTCGTCCCACTGCAGCGTAGCCAAACGTGGAGCAGCGCGGGTGGTTGACGCAGCGGAAGCCACAATCCAGTTGGGTCTCGACAGTCGTTGATTCCAGTATAGAGTGAGCGCTGAACTTCTTTCCCTTGAGCCAACGACTGAAGAGCCCCTCTCCAACGTTGTCTGAATAATACGCATGTGGCGCTACAGAAGCAAAGCTTGGCCAACCCCATGGTTATACGTGTCACGCCACTGGCAGGGCAAAACTGTGGGCTACGTTTATTTGCATACAGGGTGGCCAAATGTAGATGGCGACCAAACGCCTACTGAGACGACCAGAACAGACTGACCAAATAATGCAGAAATACCTCAATTTTGCTTCAGGGTTAGGGTTGCTATCCACGTGAATCCTTCAAAACAAGGCTCTCGACCGAGCCCGACAACAATATTACCAGCGTATGGCGGAACAGCAGTGGCTAGAATCGCCCGGCGTCAAGTGTGTTCTTGCGTACAATAGAACAGTCATAATATTCACCCTTCTTCAGTTCGCGGTAGACGGCAGCCCAACCGACGGCGGCGTCGTTGCAAGGGGCGCTGTAGACTTGCTCCGTGGGCGCAGAGTGACTATTCTGGCTACTCAGGTGACACTGTTGATTCTTGGCGTCGAGGCTGTAGGCGCGACACGCAAAGACGGTCTGAGTCTCGCACAAACTCTGGCAGACTAGCAGGTCCTTGATGAAGGAAATCGTCTTGGTCACGAAACTCGAAGACAGACAGCCGCTTACGATGGGACCCCAGGGGGACTCTGGAACGCAGACAAAACGGTGGACTTCTGGAAACCTTCAGCTCTGCCGTTATTGTTTGACGCCTGTCGGTGTGTCAGTGGCATGTCTGCACCAGGGAGATTTCACGCGAGCTTTCGGCCCACAATCGGAGCCTTATTAAGCACTTATTTGTTTGGGTAATAACCCAAACAAATAAGTGGGCTTGGGTTTGGGTTATTACCCAAACAAATAAGTGCCTGACGACGGCTCCGATTGTGGGCCGAAAGCTCGCGTGAAATTTCCCTGGTGCAGACATGCCACTGACACATCGACAGGCAAAATGATGGATTATGGGTGCGTTCCGTGACAGCAACCATAATCGCTTGCCGTACGAAGCTGAGAATGTGAGTAATCCACTGATTAAGGAAACGAAACCGGTTCGCAAAAGCAATTCTTTGTGATGTCATTGTTTGCAGCCATAAACTCCACCTGGAACGGAGCTAGTCGGCTCAGAGAAGAGCACAATGTGGCCGCCATAAATGCAGGGGTTGGCGTATGCGGTGGGTACACTCTTCTCGGTCTCCTCGCTGAGATAGCAAGTGGGCGAGCCAGTTCCAGTCAATCTGAAAACATATATTTTCTGAAATCTCAAGAGTCTCAAAATTCAAAATCCGTCTGACTGCCTGACGTGTACTCCAGGGTGCGGCAGGCGAAGCTCGTCTGCAGCTCGCATTGTCGAAGGCACTCTTCGAAGGAGACGCTCGGTAGGATCTTGTTGTTGTTCCCGTTTATACAGGCCATAGTCGGCTCTTTGAATCGCCCACTGTGAGATACGCTGGGTGGATTGGCTGGCACTGCGAGTGGGAAGTTCGTTGTCAGACATGACAGGGCGATCACTGCGAAGTCCATGGCTTATAAAGTTTCACTCCCTATGCAGAAGGATGGTTATTCCAAAGCTACACTGGTCCTACTAGCATTGGTCAGTTGTTATGAACCGGATTCTTTCTCCTTCTCCTGCTTGACTGCACAGCGTTGCCAACTGTAGTGTGGGTTTGGTGGGCCGACCTCCGTCCGGCTGGTTGCCGTTGCTACAGTGCCCGCCCACGCTTGAAGTACTGTGGGTCTGGGTTGTCAGAAGACTAGAAAGGTCGCAGCCCCACTGTGTTGTCGACCCGTCTTTGGAAGGCCGCGCTGAAGTATTGCGATTTGTGCAATTGTTGGGGTTTCAAATGAGAATTCTGCTGCGCGACCAATGGCACAGTAGTTGCATACATCTCACGACTCGGAAACCGAAGACCGCAACCCTAGGGAAGTCACTAGGTGAAGGAAAGGACAGTTAGATGGGAATCGAAAGGAACTACCTATGTATGTGCGTCGACCCTCTGCACCACGTGCGTCAGCAGCTCCTCCTTTGATAGGGCAGCTCTCCTCCTTTGACACTGGCGTACGTACTCCAGAGACCTCGTTAAATAGAAGTCAGTCCTGTCGACGACCATCTTTGCATTGTCGGCGATTGCTGTGCCGTCTAGACCACGGTAGCCAGGCAACAGTAATTGAGAATGACTGGTGAAGATGCACTCAGCTCTCAGAGCGGAGGCATAAGTTGGGGCTCTACCCTTTGTGACTTGGAGTCGTGAAAACGAGAATTTGAGGCATTGAGCGTTGCTGCATTGCTCATCACTTCAGTTAGAAGCCAACCGCCTCTGCCTGAGATGAGGGCGACAAGTGCGTTGTTGCTGACGCTGGTTCTCTGCCAGCGAGTTTCCGCGCCAAGAGATATCTTCAACAGTGTTCAGAATAACAGGTGACATAACCGTTGGGTTGTGTTTGCCATATGGGGCCATTCGGGTAGTTCGCCATATGACGCTTTCTGAAAGCGCCGTATGTGCTGTTTACCTAGGCACCTACACAATACCTGCACCTATGTATGCACCAATGACAGAACATGCCATGGTACAAAATGTTGTCGTCATCTGCGTGTTTTGTTCGCTTCGACATCAATAAAGCCATGCCTTGCCAGAAATTCA
The DNA here is from genome assembly GCA_030248115.1 of Linhomoeus sp. GSCO2_2. Classification (NCBI taxonomy): domain Eukaryota; kingdom Metazoa; phylum Nematoda; class Chromadorea; order Monhysterida; family Linhomoeidae; genus Linhomoeus; species Linhomoeus sp. GSCO2_2. Next base: position 2,740 of record JASAMZ010008678.1, on the reverse strand, counting down.
CAGCGACAGTGTATTGTTTATGGTTGTTAAACAGCTCGGAATATGCAAGCACATAATGGTGAGCTATAGCTATAGTTTTCTGCGAACATATAATAGTGCACCTATTCGCTCAGGATTCGTCGCAATGCCGCCTACATACTCGACTGGTCGAACGGGACAGGAATTTCAAAGTACGGAATGGTCACCACGGCATTCGCGACGGCACACAATCTCAGCCCGAGCGCAGCTTTGTAAGTGGTCACTAAGAGTTCATCGTGTGTAGAAAGAAGCTGTTCGCATGACTTCTTCGTTCAGCATAGACTATTATCTGTCCCTAAGATGCGCCACGTTGTCCTGCTTGGAAAGCCACTCCAGGAGCCTGTTTCGCCAAGCACTGCAACTTTTAGTGCAACTTGAATCAATGGGATTTTTGCGCAGCGTCCAAAATTTTTAACAGATTTACCTGGCAGGCTGGCACACGCAAATCTCCTGTGAGATGTGAAGTTTAGCATGCAGCGTGTTGATGTAGCCCGTTACGAGAGATGAATGAGGGATTATACGCAGTGTCATCGAACATTGCCGTTCGGCAAAACAGGCGAAAAGACTGCTAGCATCAACACACAATCTGACAGCTCACTTGGCAACCATCGACGCCTGCTTCTACTATAACTATTGGAGAGTGAGGTATCTCACCACGCAAACATGGCGCGACAAATTTTGGTTGGAGGAAGAATTGCCGGCCCGAAGGTCTAGCAGGGGCTTTTTTGACACAACTTTATCCATAAGAACGGCCAATTTTCGATTCAAGAGTACGCAGAGACGTTCGGATCCGAATGCTGATTTGTAAAACTCATCAAAGATAACTTCTTGCAGTCACTGTAATTACGGCAGGCCAGCTTGTGGTTGTGTCAAGAGGCCTCAGCTGCACTAGAGCCCTGCGCCACTGTCCGCTGTTCGACTTCAAAGTGTTGGCAGCTCAAATGGTCGAAATCCAAGTGGCAAAGAAGCGCTTCTCTCCACTCGCCGCTGCAATGATGTGGCTGGACTCTTTCGTGACAACTCCAGCTTCCGTGTTCAGTGGCCTGGTGGCCGTCGCGCGAAATCGGAAGTGGCCAATGCCCTTTTCGCGTGTGACAGAGCCAGATGGAATACGGTACTGGTCAGAGCGGACAGACAGACATGTGATTGTCCTCTGAGTACCTCTGTGTAGCGACTTTGAACTACTGTAACGAGGCCGAGGACGCAGAATTGGCTCTGACCAGATACGTAGTGTCCGTCCAGTACTGATGGATGCATATAAGACCGTCCACGCCCAGGCCTGAAAAAAGCGGCTGGGGGGGTCGGCCGATCCCGGCGATATTTTGTGTGCTGATGCTGATAGGGCGTTAAGTTAATTATGCAACGGCGCAAGTCCGAGCTCGCTACGAGGCGACACGCGCGCGTGACGCGCGTTTCCCCAACATACACAAATTTTGCGCATTTTCAAAATTTTGACTTTGAACGCCTATAAAATGAGTTTCGCTCAGGCTAGGGTGCTGATACTTGGTACCTTTATACTACGTCTTGGCAAGTGTGCCCTTGCACGGCGCCACGCGAATCCACGCAACCACGCGAGAACGACGATTGGGGCAATTTTGCAAACTTTGACACGACGGGAGTCAAATCCGCCTGAATCGATTTTTTTCGTTTTGGTCTTATTTGATAGCCAAAAATCTGTTCTATCGAAATATGTAAAAATTAGCGTGGGCTTTTGGGGTCCTGCTCAAGTTACGGGCCAAAACGTGAAAAAAGTCTTGATTTTTGGGGTTAATTTTGCTCTGTTTTCATACATAACTTGTTCATCGTAAATCTCTGTGTGAAAATTTTTGTGTGCCATGGAACTCTACTTATACCTATTGTTTCAATTTGGAATTCGCAGAATTTGTGGCCACACCTGCGAAATTTTCTCATGAAAGCAAAAAATGCGAAATTTTACTTAGTGAAAATCCTTGAAATAGCTGTAACTTCCACTGTGGAGGATCAATTTCCACCAAATTTGCAGCGTGAAGTGCACGTCCACAAACAAATAAAATGCAGTTTTGAACCTTTCCGTGTGGAACCATTTTGGCGCCAAATTTGAAATTTTATATTTTCGAAATATGCTCCGCAGAAGACCTGACAATATGGTAGTCGTATAAGCCAATTCGATGGCGCTGATCACGAATTTCGCATTAGTTTTAACGTACGAGGTCCCCAAAACAAGATTTATTAGTAAAGAAATACGGTCTCGCATCTCCACAAACATCCATTTCTCTCAAACTCAAGAAAATAATGACCCAATGAAGTATGAAAGAACCTTCACAAACATTGTTTTGGGAACCTGACGTCAAACTAATGCCAAATTCGTGATCGACACCATCGAATTGGTTTATACGACTACCATATTGTCAGGTCTTCTGCGGAGCATATTTCGAAAATATAAAATTTCAAATTTGGCGCCAAAATGGTTCCACACGGAAAGGTTCAAAACTGCATTTTATTTGTTTGTGGACGTGCACTTCACGCTGCAAATTTGGTGGAAATTGATCCTTCACAGTGGAAGTTACAGCTATTTGAAGGATTTTCACTAAGTAAAATTTCGCATTTTTTGCTTTTATGAGAAAATTTCGCAGGTGTGGCCACAAATTCTGCGAATTCCAAATTGAAAACAATAGGTATAAGTAGAGTTCCATGGCACACAAAAATTTTCACACAGAGATTTACGATGAACAAGTTATGTATG
>JASAMZ010008675.1:0-39605 GCA_030248115.1 Linhomoeus sp. GSCO2_2 | reverse complement strand
GAATGTCGGCTGCACGTTGGACTGTACTTCAAGTCTAAGCAGTTCTATGCGATCAGTTAGAGAACTACTGTAACTATTGTTTATGCGGTGAACCAGAGATCTTGTTCAACTCGTGCACATATAGAATCTCTAGCACTCTCTTGTTCCGTTGTGTTCTTTCTCGTCGCGTGCACCGCACAAAAGCGGCGACGTCGCCATTAGTCGTGATCTCTCCTCGAAGAAACCAAGCTAAGCGGTGCAAAGTGCTCGTTCGTGGTTATAAGTTATGACTTCGTTTTATTTGGTGCTCCAAATGAACCGGTCAAACAAGTGCCTACTTCGATCTATGATTCGAAGCTCCAAACTTGGAACCCTGTCCACATACTGGCGTTCTAATTTATGCGAGCACCACCTATAACCAACCAGTAAAGGAACCAACCAAGCGAGTAATAGATGTCGGATACGGTAAGCAAAGTGGCGCGAGTGCTACTTTGGTGCGCCTAACGTTGTCGCCTATCAAATCAACGCGAGACATCACGCGGACAGTAACGAGCGGGTCGAAACGCAACGCGCGCGCAAGGCTTGAATACGGTAGTTTACGGTAGAGATGGGTACCTCTGTACACCATACGCAGTGCTAGAGCTGGTTGACTCGCGCGGCCGCCGACTGCGTCATTCGCCCTTCCGCACGAAACGGGCGCCATAAGCGCAACCGAATCGAAGGCGGCGGCGACGGTGACAGTCGGTCGGCCCAACCGTTCTTGTCCAAAGAACATGCGCGACGGCAGTCTCGGAGCTTCTACCCGTCTTCTTCGCTCAACGAACGCAGCTCTCTTTCTTCTTACATTCTTATTCTAACAAAGGATATACGTTAGCGCGACACAGGTCACAGACTTAGGGACAGCAGTACCCAAGTCGAATCACGCATGGTTTGGAGATGAATGGCCGTCGCGCCCTTAGATTTCGACCTACCTACACTTATACTACAACGAGCCTGTCAATCATCTTTCAGACAAGAGTACGGTAACTTAGCAAGACGCGCGCGACTACCGTTGTCTACTGACACGAGCGCTCGAACACGAGGCGAAGAACTGGAGAGCAGAACCTAAGCCATCACCCTGACACCACTGCCTACTGCGAGGCTAACCCTACACGCGTCGACGAGAGCACGCGCGAAAACGTCTATGACAAATGACTTCGACTCGACAGCGCATGGGTCCCGTTGAAAAACCGGCCTTGACAAAAAGTGGGGACGCAGGCGCGCGACGACTCCAAGCCATCAGTCAACTGCAGCCACCTACGTAGCTGTGGTTGTTGCAAGAGAGGGCATGACTACGACGCCCGCGCCACGCAAGAGCCAAGTGAAAGCGACAGCATTCACAATCCTAGAACCATCAACCTCACTCGCTTAGCTTCGTCGGCGATTGGTCCGTGGAGCAGCGAGAACAGTAGTAGTAGCAGTCGATAGCCGAGATCCAATGGAAGCGTAGTGCGACGACGGTTGGCAATCGGCAACAACAATCCAACAGCAGTCGCCTGTCGTCAGAAGGAGACCTTCTTCATGAGCAGGTAGATGTTGTTGTCCAGCTCGAAGCCGTGCAGGTTGTTGGCGTCCCCCTGGAGGCGCATCAACAGGCCACCGAAGGAGACGTAGGCCGCCCTGAAGAGTCGAGAACTGGTTCGACAGCACACCAATGAGCTACAAAGTGAAGCCCACACAAAGACTTCCCTCAAACGCCAAGAAGCAAGACTCACGACCAAGCGAAAGCAAAAAAAATAGGCGAAACCAAAGAACCCAATCGAAGTGAACACCGTCGCTCACCCACTGAACCCAACGCTGCCCTCCAAGCGGGCGCGAGGCTCAGTTGACAGTAGTTGTCTCTCGCATTCGACCGCCAGAGAGGAGAGGCTCGGAGGCGCAGCCAACCGCTCGGCGGCAGTGATGTTAGCCGTTGTAAGCCTCCCCGGGTGGAATGCCGTCGCACAACCAGCTAACCACACTGCCACCGAGAGGGCGCCGAGCCGAGGGCGGACGAAGCCACCCGGACGCGCCTCGTACATATCGCGCGAACAACAACGCGCGTCCGTCCCGCGCCTACACAGTCACTGCGCAAACAGAAACCGGTAGCAAGCAATTTCGAGCGGCTGCGGTCGAAACACAAGCTGCCACACACACGGCACCATCAAACAACACAGAACACGACAGAAGTGAAGGGGAGGCACGGACCACGGAATCCGACAGGATAGATGAGAGAACAGACAGCGAAGACGGCACAGCCAGGGCGAGAGAGAGAGAGGGGGGACAGTCAGTGTTCCATCCAGGGCCGGTGTCACAGTCAGCCAGCCGAGCTTTCCATACCAGATTGGTGCATTTGCAACGCGCGGTCGTGCTGAAGCCGGGCTCGCGCCAACCACCACGGCAGGGCACACACACAGGCGCCGGGACGGGGGGCGAGAACAGCTGCTTGCCGGCTGCGTGTCTCTCTTCCCCTCTCTGTGTGTGGCGCGGAGCAGAGGTGGCGCTGCGACGAGGGCGACAGCCGCCGAGAGCGGGAAAACACTCGGGCCATGCATGAATGCAGCATCTGGCATGCAAAGTTCGCCGCTGTCGGCGCGGCCGCGCGCCGCTGTCCCCCTCAGCCGTCGTCGAATCGCTGTTTTCGGACTCTCGGTGCACGCAATACGGCGGGCGAGGAACACGCGCGGCAGGAACGACCACCAGCAGTCCAGCTCCGGACGGTCTTGCGCGCGCGCGTAGCAACGGAAGGAGGCGACGACGACGACAACGGCGCCAGCGGAGCGGAAAGAAGCCGTCGACAGCGTAACAACACGGCCGCGGAAGAAGAACACGAGCTGTGAGCGAGCCTCGATGACAATGGGCGACACCCACCAGCGGCGGCGGAGGCGGCAGCGACGCTTGGCGCTTTTAACTCTCTCGCGCGTGCGAACGAAGAACATGGGAGGGAGGGGAAAGGGGGGAGTAGGGAGAACGAGCCAACCGGCGGGCAGGACAGGAGACAGGAAGGGGCCGCCTGCAGGAACCGAGCGAGAGCGCCGGTGACGACGAGGACGTCAGTTTCAGCAAACTAGAAGCCAGCGTCGTCGTCGTCGCAGCCGCAGCCTCAACGAGAAGGGCCCACGAAAGCAACGACGGGCGAGAACACCGGCCGTCCGTGTATCAGAGGCGGCCGGTCTGTCCTGTGAACCCAGCCAGCTGAGCGCGCCCCCTCTAGCAGCGAGCAATAGCGGCGGCGGCGCCCGCTCGCGCAGACGCAATCCCACCTGAGCCCGTCGTCGTCGCGAGGCAGCAGCAACGGCGAACATTGTTCGGCCGCCGCTTCATGCGGCAAACGGGCGCGCGCGCACGAACGCACCCAAAAAGCCGCCCAAAAAGTGGCCGGGCGCGCCGCCGCCGCCGCGCGACCTGATTCAGACAAGGCAGCGAATGCAATAGGCGAGGCGCAAACTAAGGGCAAGCAATCAATCGCGACTGGTAACATCATGCCATCGTAGGTGCGACGCCGACGCAACGTAAAAACATCGGGAGACAAGACGGATGGACTCGCAAACGAATCTGTTCGCAGAAGAAACAACACCGATTAGTGCTACTGGACCAACGAACGCCGACGATAGACACGTCGTGTGATACTGAGACGAGTTCAGTGATTTCTGCTGCCGTTGTCCTCACCCAGTCATAGCCGTCGCTCCGCTGTCCGCCGTCGACCAAGCACTGCCCATGACGCAATCCAAACTTCATTCTACTGGCTTTCGAAGTTCAAACGATAGAGTGGCGCTTTGATTCCCTTGCCCTTCTTGACAAGAAAGGCCGAACGCTCTTCGCGCAAAGGCGTTCTGGAAACAGCGGTCCGTGGGCGACGTTCGGCGAAGGAATAGAAGAGGGTGGCGGCCCAAGAACGTGAGGCGACGATCCCGCCGCAAAACAGCCGACCGGAACAGAGGGAGGAGGGGGCCGCATAATCGGGGGAGGGAAAGAAGGAAGAGGGGTAGAGCGCAGCGAGGCCAAGTTCGAGCGCACCTTCTAGCCCCTTCTGGCGCCCAGAAAACAGCTGGAGGCTCAGCTGCTGCCGTTGCGCCAGTTTCGCCCGGTGAAAAATCGATTTTCCCAACCGGCGGTTCTCTATGGCTGCGCAAGAAGAGCTGAAGGGTCGAGGCGAGGCGACAGGGACCCTCTAACAACTCGGGGATGGAAGGCAAGCACTGCAGTTGACACGAGCTCAGCAGGCAGACTCGCGCAAGCCGGCGCCGCCGCCGCCGCCGTCGTTCTACGCCCGCGGCTAACTCATTAAACAGAAAGCCAGTGAACGGAGGTCGCGCCCGGATTAATCGAGAGCAGAGACGATCGAACGGGACGGAGACGCAGACGCGGCGATACAGTAACCACCAGACAACGAATACACAACAGCGATCCAACAAAAGAGCGCCAACCAAAGGAATAAAGACCCTCAAAGGCGCACTCACAGTCTTCCAGTCTCCGCTCCCGTGGAGGCGGCGTTGCCGTCGTCGCCTTCGATTCGGTAGATCTTGCCGCTCATCACGTACTCGAAGCTCTCCATGCGCGAGTAGGTCGCCTGCATGGAAAGGTACACGCTCTACTGGCGGACATACGTAACACGCAGCAACACAATAAGAGAACGGTGCGAGTAGAGAGACCCACATTTGGATCGTACTCGCCCTCGTCGGGGAAACCGTCTTCCCTGAGCGTTTTGGCTAGCAGCAGGCGGAACTTGTCGCCTAGAAATAGTTCGAACAACGGGTTCATGTTATGATATAACTTTGTCGAGAAATCCATTCGTCGCGCACCCAACTTCACGGGGTAGAGCTGCGTATTGACGTCCAAAATCAGATCCATTTTGAAGGACTCCGATTCGCAGAACAGCCTCGAAACTAAAAGGAAAGTACGCTAGCTCGACATCGAGCCTCTGTTTACTAACGTCATGTTTTGACTACCACCGTTAAGCCAAATGCGACAATAACAAAGCTCTACCTACTTCAACAGACTAGCGCTGGTTCGTGCGCACAGATTGATCGGATAACATTATCGCGTCCAGCGATGCGCGACAACAAAGTATTGTTGTTCGCGGGATGGTGGTACACATGCAACCAGAATCAACCAGTGATTACCGTGACTGATCCATGCAGCCTTTCCATTTGGCAGGTGCGCCAGTTATTACCATTGGGTAGGGGGAACTTTCCACTCTGTTTGCGTTGGCAATAACACGACGAACTTTTACTCCATCTATGTCGACTGAGCGTGACAATGACAAGGTTGCCGATTTGTCGTAAACCAAGCCGAGTTCCAATCATCAAAGGCCGGCCGACAACGGCAAATCACGGCCCTGAACTTGCATTGTCGAACTTCGCACACACTGTATCTTTTACATGCTCCAGCGCCCGGCAGTCGCTTCCGCATCTCCTCTACAGAAACAGACTAAACCACAGTAGGTGCAAGACGAACTGCTTGCCGGCTAGCTACATAGCAAGCGCAGAAAACAGCTGATCTGGGCCGGGGCTGGCGGCGAAAGAACCGGAGACGACGCGCGGCCCAGATAATGGGCCTAGAAAACTGGCAGGCTGGGTGGAAGAACACCTCGTGTGGTAGGGAAGGAAGCGGAACTGCGCTGCTCAGACGGCCATAGGAAAGCGAGAAGGAATCGCCCGCCCACCAGCTTCTCCCCGTCTGGGCGCCACGGGAACGGCAGCAGCTTGCGAAAGCGGACCCACCCGCAGACGACGGCAACGACGAAAGAAACGAACACACACGACACAGTGAAACTTCAAGGGCTGGCTACGGCTAGGGGAGAGATTATTCACGGTAGCTCAACCCACCCCTTTGCCTGTTGCGCAACCTTTTCGACAACGACCTGTGCGAGCGCTTCAACCGAGCAGACAGACCAGCGACATCTATGTTATGTTCGCGGGGGTGGAGCTGCGTAACCGCCATGCGTGTACACAACGAACGTCGTCCTTTGTGGAAGCAGCGCTATGCCGCACCTGCGCCAGCGGTGGAGATGAGGGGGCGACAAAAAGTCGGCCTATCTAAGCCGATTCCCCCTAGTCGTCTGCTGTGCTGTTGGATGGGGACACATCGCGCAGTCAGCTAGACAGACTTCTAGCGGAAACGAACGGCAGAAGGGAGAGAGGGAGGGAGACCAGACAAGGCGGCGCAGCAGCGCCCACCCACGGCCACACACACACACACACACACACACACACAACGCCATAAACATCAGCTGACGACAGCGCTTGGAATAGAGCCAGCTAAGAACGATACTTAGCGCCGCGTTGGTTGGCGACAATACACAGCATTTCAAGAGAGGCAGGCCACTCGTGGCCTCAAACTTCGACAACGTATTCCGGCATAACACTGGCCGAGTGCACTGCACACCCACTACATATGTGCATCAACGAGAGATTTAGAACTGTGGCGACAACAACGACGCTGACTGTTCTCAGGACCAAAAGCTTCGCCCGAATCCGATGGCAGCAACCACTTTCCAATGCTACGAGACAAAATTTTGGCATAAGAAGTCAAGCATTTAAGATTCGTCCTTTCGTCTAACATTTTAGATAACAAAAGCGTAAAAATACAAAATAGTGCCCACAAGACAGCGCTCTATTACTTTCTTTCAAACGCCGATGCCCTACGAGCTACGGCGCTTACGACGAGCCTAAGGGAATCCAGTGGCATCCAATGGCAACCTAAGAGGGCAAATGTAACCTTCTTCAGCGGGAAATACTGAGTCAAACGATGCAGAAACAGCAAATTTTAGGGCGGCATCGTAACGGTAAACAAGCAACAACACCATATGTGATTGTGACAGCCATGTAAGCCAACCTCTGTCGAACTTCTTCCCATCTGGGTCGACGTCCTTGACGTGGAATAGATCATCGAACAGAATTCCAGACATAATGACCACCCAAATCCCGATCCAGCGCCTGGTACGCAGCGATGATTGAAGAACGCAGCGGAACCCACACGGGACGGCGGAATACCCAACCACTTCGGAACAGACGGCCAGCACTTCTCAACACAAGACTGGATTTCTCAAAGTCGAACGCATTTACCGCCTTCTTCGAAACGACTTTCAAAACTCGACGTAACATGAACGGTTCTTGACAGCTGTTAGCTTGAATTACTTCACGCATCAACACTCAACAGACGCTTCGACAACCAACTTTTGCCGACCTGAGAAAATTACGCAACACTTACAGAGCGCTTTCGACAGTTGCACTCAGCTTCGGTATGCTATGAAGTTAGTACTGCACAACTCTGTAGAAGAGTACTGTTTCCGGGACACGATAATCTCAGTGTGATTGTAATGACATCTTGTCAGTCAGGTGTGAAAAGAACTTTCGCTTGCAGAATAGGCAGGTATGTACACTCGTAGAGCAAAGTCGTTATTTGGACACCGTCAGCCGTCAGTGCACCGAGCTACTTGTTTGGATCTAAGGTGCTGCGAATCGATGGGTAACGCGTGCTCACACATCTCTTGACCTCATGAAGGGAGCGAAGTTTTGTCGAAAGGACGATCGGCAGAAGCGGTTGGTTGAAGGAGGAAGAGGCAAGGCAGAGAATCACGGTAGATCGAGGCGTGTATCACCAGATCACGGGGAAGGGGTTCTTCTGAGGGAGGAGGGAGGGAGGTAGGCAGGGCTGGAGGATCTTCAGGGGTTGTACTCGATGGGGATGTTCTTGCGGCGGACCATGCCGTCTCCCTGGAACCACTCGCGGCGGAACTGCTTGGCGGCTCCTTCGGGGGCGTTGGTCCACTCGACGGTGACGCGGTCGTTGTTGGTGTCGGCGCTGGCGTAGTCGAAGGCCTCGCAGCTGACGGCCAGCAGCACAGACTCCTTGGGGTCGAGCACGCCGGCGGGCGGGTCCACCTGCAGGCGCTGCATGTTGGTCGTCTTGATGGCCCAGCCGATGCGCCGACTCCCGTCGTTCTGCACCGCCACGTGGTAGGTGTGCTTGTCCGAGAAGGGCGCGTTGTACACCAGCTTGGCGTGGGGCTGCGTGTTGATGTCGCCGGGAGGAACGGAAGCCATTCTTGCTCGCTTGACTTGAGACGGGCCTTCAACAGATCTTGGTCTTCAAAGGGTCAAAAGACAGTTAAAGCTCTACAGAGTGGTATGATTTGCAACAACACAAGTTTCCACTTCGATTTAAGCGGAACCACCGGTATGATTGGCACGTCGAAATGGCTTCTTGAAATAGTTTTAAGGCAGTACATACAGAGTGCAATGGCGATGAAACTTCACGTTTCATACCACTGTTAAACTTTGCTTTATCCCTTTGAGAAGAAAGAAGGCCCAAGTCCAGCCAAGGCAAGTCAAGCGAGCAAGAATGGCTTCCGTTCCTCCCGGCGACATCAACACGCAGCCCCACGCCAAGCTGGTGTACAACGCGCCCTTCTCAGACAAGCACACCTAGGTACCACGTGGCGGTGCAGAACGACGGGAGTCGGCGCATCGGCTGGGCCATCAAGACGACCAACATGCAGCGCCTGCAGGTGGACCCGCCCGCCGGCGTGCTCGACCCCAAGGAGTCTGTGCTGCTGGCCGTCAGCTGCGAGGCCTTCGACTACGCCAGCGCCGACACCAACAACGACCGCGTCACCGTCGAGTGGACCAACGCCCCCGAAGGAGCCGCCAAGCAGTTCCGCCGCGAGTGGTTCCAGGGAGACGGCATGGTCCGCCGCAAGAACATCCCCATCGAGTACAACCCCTGAAGATCCTCCAGCCCTGCCTACCTCGCTCCTCCCTCAGAAGAACCCCTCCCCCGTGATCTGGTGATGCGCCTCGATCTGCTCTGCCTTGCCTCTTCCTCTGCCAACCAACCGCTTCTGCCTATCCGTCCTTCCGATAAATTCGTCGACAATGCGGTCCTTTCGACAAATTCGGTCACCCATGTGAATTGTAGATGTGAATGATTACGACACAAAATGTACATAAACCGTCTTTTTGCGAGCGTCGTGCGTAACTACCGCCTGCCAGTCTCGAGCTAGGCTCGTGCACCAAGTAGTGCTTCTCTTTCGGAACAGCCGACAAATGAAGAACGCAAAAGTAGCCCGAGAAGAAATACTGAGGTGTGAATCGTACATGAAAATCAACATGATTGATGGTGATCAAAGCAGGAACCCTAGCGGCGATAAGCCGGAAAGGTATCGTAAGAAGTATGCTCTGCTCAAGGAGAAGTACGACAGCATTCAACTGGTTGAGTTGAGATCCGTCTTAGCTGTTTCCTGCTTCTACTGTGCGCAGACAAGCCAATTGCAGAACAACGACAAGCTGCGCAACCGGATCTACCACGTGAAGAAGGAGATACACTCGCTGCGACGTGTGAAACGGTGCGCGGAAGCCGTTTAGCCGATCGTTTCCAACTATTGGGTGTCCGGTGTTGGCGCTTCATTCCCACGAAGGCTTCACCTTCGTTGTAGAGTGCTCATAAGTCGCCTGGTGGCTTACGGCGACCGCTACAACGAGCAGTGCCTGGAGATTCCGGACACGGAGCCGGCGGCCAGCGTCCGAGACGACATCATCGCCGAGGTGGCGCACCCGCCCGAACTGGACCCCCCGCAGTCGGTGGTTGCCTCGCCGGCGCCCTCCTCCGTCGTCGACATCTCGGCCATCGTGGAGCAGACCATCGACTCCCTGTCCGCCTCCAAGAGGGCCGGCGACCTCTCCTTCGGGCCGACTGCAGCCGCCACAACAAAGAAGAAGCGCCCCGCCGCCGACCACTCGTCGCTGCCGCCCACGCCGGGGGCGCCCACTTCGCCGGCCGCCCTCTCCCACTGGCAGCACATGGGCTTCTACGCGCCGTTCGGCGGAGTCGCCGGCCCCTCGCAGACGTCGGCGATGCTGTCGACGAGTCTATCGTCGTCGGCCTCGTCCAATTGGAGCGGCCATACGCCGGAGGAGGCGGCCGAGGTGGAGGAGAACGAGGCGGAGCTGCTGCAGGCGGCCATGCGCAGCATCCACGAGCAGTTCGAGAAGGACGTGGGCGCCCTCCAGGGCCTGGTCAAGGAGCAGTGCGCCGACATCATACACAGCGTCGTCGAGGAGACGCGAACGCTGCACAACAGGCCGCGCGAGCCGCCCGCCGCCGCCTCCTCGCCAACCAGTCCCCTTCCCAAGACGAGCGAAGACGCAGGCGCGCCGGCCGGCCAACCCGCCTTCGGATCGAGCTACTCGCCCCAGACGGCACAGCGCATCGCCGAGTTCCAAGCGGAAAGCGAGCGCCACATCACGGACGTTGTCGCCTCGGTGGCCGCCGAATCGTCGGCGGCGGCGTGTACAGCTCCACTCGTCGAAAGATCAATTTCTATTGGCGCAGACATCGCCGCCGTTACAACTGTGGACCTCGAGCCAAGATCGGGACAGGAAGTCGAGGCCGTGGTCACATCGGTTCTTCCCGTCGAAGACGCCGCCGCTCCAGAGGAGAAAGCAGAAGTGGGCGAAGACACGGATGAGCCGGCTGATCCCCTGGACACTGCGCTGCCGGCCGAAGCAGCGCACGACGCTTGACATTCGACCGATGGGCTTAGTGTGATGACGCGAGTGACTGCTGCCCGAATTCCAAGCCCGTTGTCAATCAATCAACAGCAATTCATCACACTGCTCGCGGGAGAAACTCGGTAATACCGGCGGCAACCGCAACAACGACCGACAACAGTGGAGAAGCGCCAAAAGAAGTACCTCCTCCATCCAGACAGAGAACGACAAGGCAGTCCAGGCCTTCCCAACTCAGTAGCGCGCGTGTGCGTCCGTACGTACCAGGCACCAAGCAACAGTCGCATTCCATCTTCCCGACACCGTCCCTCCGCCCTCTCACAGACACAATTTGAAAGTCGGCCCAACAAGCGACGCCGAATCAATATTCGTCGAGGTCGAAGTCGTCGGCGATCCCGCGGTCGTCGTACTCGTGCGCTTGGAAGTCGACTCGGTAGCGCATGATGCCTGAGAGAGGATTTAGAAACTCAAAAGCCCTCCTTGCAAGGGTATATAATAAGCCAGTCATGCCCGGCCCGTCAGTGGTATGATTTTTGCGTTAACCACAACACATATTATTATGGTAGTCTAAATTTTCGCATACCTAATATAGAAAATGCTTCACAACACTTGGAGTTATTCCAACGGAAAGTTTTCATGTTTGCGGGTGTTTCTGGTGAAGTTACTAGGATCATCTACAAAGTTCGTAGAATTCCAGCCTGGATGGTGTCAAAGTCAACCCGAAGCCCGTTCGATCAATCCAAAAACAAGACCCTAACCAGACGGGGTCTCTCGCCCGTTAGAAACCCTACTAGGTACAGTGACGGCGACAGTGTCCCCTCCCACCCCCACCTCCGATGCCTCCGAAGCCTTTGACGAACTGCGCTCCCTCCTGCGAGCGGTCGGTCACGATCTCCAGTGTGGCGCCGAAGTTCTTGTAGTTGTTGGCCAGCCACTCCAGAAGCGCCATCGACTCCACCAATTCCAGCTCCACGCCCGACTACAAAGGACGCAAGCGCTCTAGACTGCGCAAGAAGCGCAAAAGGAAGCCACAGCTGCTCACTTGCGGGTCGATGAAGTGGGTCTTGTCCTTCTCCTGCTGGGGATTCAGGTTCAGGATCTTCTCGTCTGCAATGCGGCAATATTGGAAACACTGTCAAACGCGGGCGCGCCACGCGCCTATCTGATCCTTTCTTTTGCCAAACCACATCAAATGCCTCGTGGCTCGACCATGTGTTTATCGAATCTGCTCAAGAGAAAGGTACACACCTCCGGTGCTGTGGTTCTTGAGCACGTATCGCGTGAAGTCGAGGTTCTCCCAGCAGATGAGCGTCTCGACGGCGCCCATCTCCAGACCCTTCAGCGTGTCCTCCACGCCGAACACGAACTTCCCAGTGTCCTGCAGAGCAGTGGTTGTATACGTCTGTGCGCACTCCCTAGAGCAGTGGAAGTAGTATAGAACTACCTGGGAGATCTCATCGAAGTACTTCTGTATCAGCTTCTTCTCCTGAATGAACTTGACGTTCTGCAGGGACTCGGCGGCCAACTCGATGGCCTGATTGAAGCCATTCTCGCCGCCGTAGCTCACGTCCACCACCTTGATGATCTTCGCCTGCAGCCTCTGCAACCAGGGACGAGCCAAACTTTAGCTACCTAGCAATACACACGGTGGGATGGAGTATAGTTGCGTTTGCGTAAACGATGGGCGAGTTACTGGAGCGCCAACAGCGTAACATACAAGTAGTGTTCTCCATAGCAGACAAGTAGTCTTCTCCATAGCGCTGCAGGCGCAAATGTTTGCATTTTTGCGGTTTAGTACAAATTTGCCTCTAAAATTACAGTTCCGACCCATCCACAGCGAAAATTTTGCGCAAAAATAGCGCCGCGCGAAAATCTTGCGATTTTTGACCAAAAATGTACCAAAATCTGTCCAAAATCCGCGCTGCTGGCAAAATTGTGCAATTTTGAAGCTAAATATAGGGGATTTTACTTAAAATTACACCACAGGCGAAAATTTTTGCAAATACGCGCTTTTCCTACGGAAATTATTCTCTACGGTCGGGCCCAATGGCACCCCCCCGGGCCCGCTAGTGGATTACGGTACCTCGCTCCGTGACCTATGAACTTGAGGACGAGCTCACATTGTTACGCGCTACTGACACAGCACTGTGTCGAATTCATAGCATCCAACTCTTAGAGAGGGGGGGGGGGGGACGGGCTGCATATCAGACCTGGTCGAACATGTCGGACTGGCTGAGTTCGGTCTTGAAGTCGGCGCTGCCGGCCAGCACGAGGCCGACGACGTTGGCCCTGTCGTTGCTGATGTACATCTGGACGGCCGTCTCGGCCACCTTGCGCACGTAGTTGTGACGCTTCTCCATGCGCAGACGGGCGAACCGAAGCGCCGACTGCCCGCCACGGCCTGGACACGTAGACAGGACGCGTGCTTCATTTTGTGACAAGCTGATCGTCGGCTGTTCATAGACTGTGCACATAGGTACAAATGCCCGCCGCTACCCACAATGAAGCGAAAAATGTTAAATTTTCGCGTGTGGTACAATTTCGTAGGTTTTAGCCATTTCAAGGTACCTTTACAAGGGCGAAATAATGCGTTTTCGGCACTATTTTGGGTGCTCTACTGTTTTCGAAGCAATTTTGGAGCTTCATTTTAGGTCATATAGACCCCCCTCCCCGAAGGCTGTCCACCAGCCTCACCTATGACTCAATACGACTGAATACTACCTAATTCGAAGAGCACACCCACCGTGCTTCTTTGGAAGGTCGACGGTGAACTTGTGGAGGACGTCGCGCGTGTTGCCCTGCAGAGTGCCGAAGAGGGCGCCGTTGCCGTCCATGACGATGAAGCCGAACTTGTTGTCGTCCGCCAGCAAAGCTGCAATATGCTACTCACAGTCATAGATCGAACGCGACTACATACACTGCAGCTTCTGATTGAAGAGCGAAGCCAATCAGCAGCCGACCTTGTAGGGCCTCGGTGTGGAACTTGTTGTCGCAGAGGTAGAGCGACGTGTTGATGGGTTTGAAGGGCTCGAAGTCGATGTTCACCTTCTTCTCCTTGCCCTCGTCCGTCACGATCGTGCCGCAGTAGATCAGCAGGCCGTTGGGAGGGACTGAAGAGAAGAGGGATACCGTAGCTCCTCCAATAAGCGCCCTCACTCCGATTCTCGCTTCGCTTCCCACAGTACCTTTGTTGTAGAGCTTGAGTCGGGACTGGACGGAAGTGATGGCGCCGAGCACGGAGAGGCGGTTGACGCGCGACTTGATGTTGGAGGCGGTGCCGAACTCGTCGGCCAGCATCCGGCTGACCCTGGCGATTTGATCCTTCGGCGGAATGATCAGCGATATCATGGACGTGCCGTTCCTGCGACGGCCGCATAATTTACAGTGATGTCTTTCTAATGATCTAATCTAGGAGGAAATGAACAAAGGTGAGCACCCTCTCGCCATTTCCAGGCTTCTGATCAACTTTTTGATCTTCCAGATCTCGACGTTCCTATCCGAGCTCTCGTCCTGCCCCATGCCAGAGGCAGTCCCGTTTGCCACCGCCATTCCAAGTGTTGGGCCACCAAATAGAAGCGAATCACCAGTCACCACGGCCCCACCAAATAAATACCTACGGTTTAGAAAATGGTCAGGTGGTCACAACAACCAAACCACTCCGTTTCGAAACCGTAATCGTTTCTTCAACTGGATGCGAAAGACGAAAGACTCAGTAGACTCCTAGCACACTACTGCCTCCAACCTCACTCACCTCACGTCACCACGTGAATTCGCGGACTAAAATTTGCTGCATACATCCTCCGCGTTAGCTACTTTTCCGAAGGTGTTATTTTCACATCGGGGGATACGGTAGCCTAACATACAAAGTTCAAGCTGCGTCGCTGCAGAGTGTTCCGCGGTAGTAATTGCGTAAGCTAAGTTGGTGGCGAATCGCTTCGTGGTCCAGGTCCGCTCGAACGAACGAAACAAAACTGATCTTTGAAGAGGTACGGTAGATAAGGTGACCTCTACCCATTGAAACTTCTCAATACAACAAGTCGTTCGTCGTCGTTGACGCACAGAATGTACTGAACAGTCTTGAATAGGTTTGTTGGAAGCAGCAGATGTAACTGGCGGGTTCTAGCGCCCAGTATCTGAGTGAATGAAACCGGTTGTGGTCTTCTAACGTCGTCTAATTCTAGCTTTGGAAAATTTTGCGCAAAGGTTACTTATTTGGCCAGCTTGTCGCGTCGCCTCGTTTCTCTTCTGTAGTTTCCTTTACAGTGGGCAATATCGCAAAATTTTTTTGTGTTTTGTATATGTATACTATATATACAATCGAATTTTTTTTGTATTTTGTATTTTGTACATATACAAATATATATACAACGTTTTTCTTTGTATATGCTTTGCATATTGTATATTTTTCTACCGTATCAAAAACACAAGAATCTCTACAAAATTACATGCCAAGACTTCAGTAGAGCTAGCGCATAAAGGATGTTGGTCGTCAGACTAATTTCCCTAGTGATACTGTACTATTACATGCCTCACAGAAGATAATTAGAATTCAAGGTTGAAGCAAGAATAATTTTCTTGGAGTCCACCCGGAAAACTGACATAAATCTGCAAGAATTCGCACAGATACAGTATGAAATTACGGTAGAAATATACAATATACAAAGTTTGTATATTTGCTTTGTTTTGTTGGCACTCCGCCGCTTGAAAAGCGAAGGAGTGCTATAGGAGCGGTAAAGCCTACAGTTAACACCTTCGGGGCTAGCGCTCGCTACGAAGCACCTAGGGAGCCAAATTTTTTTTTAAAAGATAGCTTATGACGACGCGCAGCGTGCTCGGGGGGTGAAAAAATTTCGGCGGTGGAAGAATTTTGCGAAAATTCAAAAATTCAAATTTTTACTAAGTAAAAAAAAATAAATACCCCATAACTTTCGCAAAAGTGGATCGAAATTGGTGATTTTTGGATATGTTGTAGGCCTTTGGGTCCTCTACCATTAATTTCCAAAACGGGCTCTCTAGGTGGTCCGACGCGGGAGTACGGTAGAAAATTCAAAATTTAAATTTTTTTCCGACCTTTAAAAAATCATAACTCGAGTTTGGGACGGTGGATCCTCGCAAACTCTCCTTTCTGACTTAGAGCCTTCTATGACCTTTCGATCAAGACCAAAACCGCCGAGACCAGTCTTGCCGTTCGGGAGATCCGCGGTGACAAAGGTCCCGGGTCTTGAGCGGAAAATTCGGATTTTCGACTTTGAATGGATTTTTGGGCCGGAAGGCGTACTTTTAGCGGCCAATTGACCATTGCAACGTGTTCAGCGTCAAAAGTTGGTCTAGACGAACTGTCTTGACCATTTTGAGGTACCGCACCCCGGCCGCGCCGAATTTTTGAATCCCGGGGTCAAATTTTCGAAATTGTGTTTCCACTTGTTTCGGGGGTTTCCGACGACGCTGAACACGAATCCGGTGTTTGTTTTGCGATTTTGGACGCCTTTACCCTGCTTTCGGCACCCGGCCGGCCAAAAATTGGGTCCTGGTGTCGAATTTTCAAAATTGCATCTGTCTGCTAAAACAATCACGCGGAGTGCCTATCTGACACTCAAGGAGTGTCACGTATCACTTGTATATGTATATGTATATTTTGAAAACTTTGTATTTTGTGTATGTGTATGTATATATACAAAAAAATATGCAAAGAAATATACAAAAAATATACAAAACCACTTTGTATATGAAAATATTGCCCACTGTAGTTTCCTTGATACATGCTTGTTTCTTTCACCGCTCCACGGTTGCCGATGCGCAAATGAATGGCCGGCCGGACCGTTGAGCACGCTAAACAGTTGCAAGCGCGATAAGCGTCTAGGCCGCGCTTGTTGGTAAGTCCAGTGTAAACGGGAGAGCGGAGCAGCCAGTGCTCTTACAGACCGACAAAGTTCCATTGTGAAAATTCCACTTCGGAGTAAAGGCAAATGCGACTATAAGGTGGAGATGGAGTGCGCAATCATGCGCTATCGTCTTCTCGGCCAGAGGCCCTGTCAGCTACTTTCTTTCGCTGTGGGTTCGTTTACCTGCTTTGGGCGGTGTAGTTTCCGCCATTTGCTAGTTGCTTGGGAAGTGCTTCTATAGCTGAGAATTGACTAACACTGCCAAGGCCCGCATTGTGTGGCTGGCTCATGCTTGGTGTGGGTAGGGTGGCGGCGGCGCGCGAAGTGTAGTTGTGCCGTTTGAGCGCGTCGATCGCGATTGCCATCGCTGGGAGTTTTCCTGCATCTTCTAACGGGCGTTCGTCTTCCCGTGAAGCTTCTCCGACTTGACAGTTTCTGTCATTTCATTAGCGCGCGTGTGTCTGCCGTCTGTGTCTTGTGCCATGTTTTCGTTCGGCTAGCTACCTTTACGCGGCGCTTGAATGTTCAGCGCCCCAGCTGCCTCCCGTCGGGTTCCTGTGGAAACGCGCGACGACCTCTTGGGCCATCAGCGGTACTCCGTCACATGCGCAGCAACGCCGGCGGCGCCGCAGTTCTCGTCTACAGAGCCACCGCCACATTCCGCTCCGAGCGCCCTCTTCTGTTAGGCCACCACAGCGCCTCCGCCGCACGATCTCCCGCGCATCTGCGCCTTCTGGCAGCAAGACGACAGGCAAGAGAGAGAAGGGCGTTCGATATAAAATTCGCCGTCGAGCGGCGGCGCCGATAGGATCTATCTCTTGCGTCAGATCGACACTAAACGCACCGTGCACCTTCTCGCCCTATACAGACGATGTCGACCACAGCGGTTATGAACGGCGGGCCAGTCACGCCCAAAGCTGCTATGATGAACGGGCCGTCGTCGCCTAAAAAGGAGATGAAGTGCCCCCTAGTGCCTGTCGACCGCATCCAGTATGAAGGCTCGAACATTACGCTCGACCCTTTGACCAAAGGGGACCCAGAGATCTACCAGCTGATGCTGAAGGTTCGTGCGCTTGTTGCGCTCTTGTGCGGCAGCGATGGCCTGCCGAAAATAAGCCATGATCATTCTTCAGGAGAAGGAGCGCCAGAAGAAGGGTCTCGAGCTGATTGCCTCGGAGAACTTCGCCAGCCGAGCGGTCTCTGAAGCGCTCAGCAGCTGTCTGACCAACAAGTACAGCGAGGGCTACCCTGGAGCGCGGTGAGCCTACGCTACAGCACACTTTACAAATCTTGCGCGCTTTTCAACTGACTTCTCTTCTTACAGCTACTACGGCGGCAACGAGTTCATCGACCAGGTGGAGTCGCTCTGTCAGAAGCGGGCGCTCGAGGTCTTCGGTCTGGACCCCGAGAAGTGGGGCGTCAACGTGCAGCCGTTGTCCGGAAGCCCGGCCAACTTCGCCGTCTACACGGCGCTCGCGCTCCCGCACGGCCGGATCATGGGCCTGGACCTGCCCGACGGCGGCCATCTCAGCCACGGGTATATTACGGTAGCTTAGCTATGTATGTACAGCGTCGCATCGAATGTTGGCGCTTCTTCACTGCGCTCCAGCTTCTTCACGGAGAAGCGCAAGGTGTCGGCCACGTCGATCTTCTTCGAGTCGATGCCCTACAAGGTCCACCCCGAGACCGGCTTCATCGACTACGACGCCATGGAGGCCAGCGCCTCGCTGTTCAAGCCCAAGGTCATCGTCGCCGGTCGGTCACTGAACCACGTTTGTTGGACGCTGCTACAACAACACTTCGCATGCCTTCATACGTGTAACGCAACCCCCCCCCCCCCCCCCCAAGCCGGCCGTGTAGTATCCGATGAATGTTGTTCGCTCTTGTGCGAATGTTCACACTTCTTCGCAGGCGTCAGCTGCTACAGTCGCCACCTGGACTACGCCCGGTTCCGCAAGATCTGCGACCAGAACGGCGCCATTCTCCTCTCGGACATCGCGCACATCTCGGGTCTGGTGGCCGCCGGCGTCGTCCCCTCCGCCTTCGAGTACTCCGACGTCGTGACCACCACCACGCACAAGTCCCTGCGCGGCCCAAGGGGCGCGCTCATCTTCTACCGCAAAGGTGGGAAGCTTTGTTGCGCCTTTGAACTTTGAGTAAGAGCGAAATCGATAGTTTGCAGGCGTCAAGTCTGTGACGGCCAAAGGCGAGAAGGTGATGTACGACCTGCAGTCGAAGATCGACAGCGCCGTCTTCCCCGGCCTGCAGGGCGGCCCCCACAATCACACCATCGCAGGTGTTGACAGAGAATTCTCAGCTCGTAACCAATTGCGCAACTCCGCAATCTTCTCCAGCGATCGCCGTCGCCCTGAAGCAGTGCCGGACGACGGAGTTCCTGGCCTACGCCAAGCAGATCCTGTCCAACAGTCAGGCGCTGGCCGGCCGCCTGGCAGAGCACGGCTACAGCATCGCCACTGGGGGCACGGAGAACCACCTCTGCCTGCTGGACCTGCGCCCCATCGGCCTCGACGGCGCCAGAGTGGAAGCGGTTTTGGAGCTGGCCAACGTCGCCTGCAACAAGAACAGCTGTCCTGGGGACAAGAGCGCTCTCAAGCCCGGAGGTGGGTCGGGGTTCTTTTCCAAGTGTGGTAGCTCATAGTTTGAGAACCGAATGGTCCAGAAGCGGCCTGGCTCCATTCCAGGCATTCGTCTGGGCACGCCGGCGCTCACGTCGCGCAACTTCAAGGAGGCCGACTTCGTCCGCGTCGCTGACATCGTTCACGAAGGTGCGCCACTGTGACATTTTAGAATGATTAATTCTTAGCTAAATGATTAAACATTAGTTTAATATTAAATGCGTCGACTCCAGTATTACGTTATTAGCGCCTTAACCGCTTCCATCAGCCACTCAGTCCACGTTTTCTGTGTGCGCGGGTTGCAGCGATCCAGCTGACGCTCAAGTACCAGCCGAAGGCGGGCAAGACGCTAAAGGAGTTCAAGGACTTCGTCGGCTCCGACGACGCATTCAAAGTGGAAGTTGGCAAGCTGCGCGCCAAGGTCGAGGCCTTCACGGCCGACTTCCCCATGCCCGGACACGACTTCTGAAGCTCCTCTGACGCGGCGTCTTTCCTTTCGCGAAAGGATGCCAAATGAGAGCTCTACGTGTGAATTGGCGATCGCTTCTGTCTTCTGGTTTGCTCTGTCTCGTTTCTCGTGCCTTCGTCACAAACAAGGGTACGGTGGTTCTGAGTGCCTGGAAACTTCATTTGCGAAAATATTCGCGCGTTGTGTTCATGTTGCGACTCTCTAAATGGTTTATCTTGTTTCTGTTTCTCGTTTGGAGAGAATATAAGTGAGCGCTAAGAGAACTAGTGGCCATTACTCGCTATTTAACTTATCGTCACCCGAATTTACCTGAATGATTCAATCACCAAGAACCAGTTTGCGCAGAAGATTTTCGAAGGAACAGCGCAGCCACTATGTTGGAAGGCTACGAAGACGATATTCTGTATCTGAAGATACTCCTTGGTTCCTTCTGCGCCTCCTTGATTGGAAGGCGCCTTACGCACTATAGGGACTGGTTTGGGGGCGTCGTTGGACTGTTATTGTGTGTGGCCGTGTGCCGATATCACACCCTGTATTCGCTGGCATGCGTCTTTGGAAACCTGTTCATCATGTGGGCCGAACCGCCGAGGTCGGTGGGATTTTGAGATGACAAGTTATACTACCGTAACCCTAAGTACACGCTTCTTTGCATAGTGGTATCGAAACTAGCTCAGCGGATACTTATTTGGGCGCAATTTTGCGTTCTTGATTGGTAACAATCGTAATGTCTATGTCAAGGTTAGATGCTCAACCTTCCGTCAGTTGAAGTGTAGCTTATGCCTCTGGCGACCAAATTGTTTAGGAAGGCGCCGCGGCTCAACTTCGCCTTCACATTCCTGTACCTCGCTTTCTTTCGCT
This sequence comes from Linhomoeus sp. GSCO2_2, assembly GCA_030248115.1. Taxonomy (NCBI): domain Eukaryota; kingdom Metazoa; phylum Nematoda; class Chromadorea; order Monhysterida; family Linhomoeidae; genus Linhomoeus; species Linhomoeus sp. GSCO2_2. The sequence continues at coordinate 19,252 of JASAMZ010008675.1, read as the reverse complement.
GCGCTCACTGGTTTGATCTGCCCAAGCCACATCCGCACGCCAACGCCGTTCAACTACTCATGACACTGAGGGTTGGAAAACGGCCAATGAAGTTAAAATTTTAAGCACAAAAGACAGCAGAAATTTATTGCTTTCGCTTCTCAGTGCGTGGGGCTGTCGTACGAAATCGCCGACTCCCATGACAAGGTCGCCACTGGTCGGAATTCCAAAGAAGTGCTACCGTCCTCGCCGATTCGCTCCTTCCTCTATCTGTACAACTTCGCTGGGCTCTTCACGGGTGGGTGCGTTCTGTATCGATATAGTCGAGCAATTAGTTCCACTTTGATGTCTTTGTAGGGCCCTACTACTCCTACAAAGTCCATCTGGACATGGTGCGCGCCAAGGATCTCACGAGGATTCCCGTAGCCCGGGAAATAGTGCCCCGTCTTCTACTGGTGCCCTTGTTCATCTGCATGCTTCTACTGGTCGCCACCGTGTTCCCCCTGAGTGTGAGTGTGAATAGCAATGGTATGTAGGTGTCAGTGCCACAGGCGCTATGTGTCGCTTCCATGTTGCAGTACATGCACACGGACGAGTTCTACACCGAATTGAGCTTCTTCGCCCGCCTTCTCTACATGGCGCCGGTCTTCGTCTACCTGCGCATGCGCGTCTACTGCGCCTGGCTGCTGTCCGAGTCCGCCTGCATAGCCAACTGCATCGGCGCATATCCGGCCAGGACGCTGCCCAGGGTGGGGCAGGGCCCTACGGTGGCACTACCCGAAGAAGAGGAATTGTAAGATAGCGCTGCGCTCTGTAGCCTCCCTTGAATAGCTTCTTATCCAGTGTATTCAGGTCACACGACGAGAAGTACAGCTTCGAGACGGTGCGCAACATCGACATCTACGGCTGCGAGCTGTGCGAGATGGCCGGCTTCCGGGGCGGCATCCGTAGCTGGAACCGCAGTGTCCAGTACTGGCTGGCCATCTACGTCTACAAGCGCGTGCCCCGGACGATTGGGTAAACTGGCACTTGGAAGCGCGGAAGTGTTAGGAGGCGCAAATGTCGGCTGCGGTTGGAATTCCAGTTGTCGGCAACCCAGGACGTTTCGGCATCTGGCAGATCCCGAGACTCGTGAGAAACAGATCCCCATTTTGAATATACTACCTATAGCGTCTACACACACATTCAAATTGGGGGTCTGTTTCTCAAGGGTATCGAAACGTCCTACGATATGCAGGGCGTCAGCCATTGCAGTGGCGCTTCGTTGCAGCATGCCCTGGACGATGCTGGTCAGCGCCTTCTGGCACGGCATCCACCCCGGGTACTACCTCGCCTTTCTGACGGTGCCGCTGTCGACGGCCGTCGAGGACGCCTTCTTCGCGACCTTCGATCTCAAGAAGACGGAGGAAGAGGAAGACGGCGACCAGTGGAAGCACCGACTGCGCCTCCTCTGGTGCTTCTTCCGCATGCGCGGCTTCGAGTACATGGCCATGGGCTTCCTCCTGCTCTCCTGGCGCAGCACCCTGCGCTACTGGGGCTCCATATACTACTGCTTCCACTTCGCCCTGCTGGCCATATGGATTGTCTGCTTCGCAGTCAAGCTGGCGAGGAAGAAGCCGAAAAGCTCCAGTGGGAAAGCCGACTGAATTCGGCTTCGGTTCTTTGTGACTAGAAGATCACTGTACAGAGGACCCAAGAGCCTCAATCACTCATCTAGCACAGTGCTGGCCGCTTCCGAAACGAAGGCAGCGTTGTCGGCGCCAACAGTTTCCGGAACGTCCGCAGCAGAATAGTACGTCTCTTCCTCTTCTTCTGCCACTTCCTCTGCCGCTGTAGTGGTGGCGGTGGCAACTCTGCGCAGTCTCTTGCGCGTGTCTCCTGTGAGCGAGACCGACTTGTAGGCGATCAGGAGAAAGAGCAGGACGCAGACGCCGAAGCCGGCGATGAGGCGAATGTAGGCGACGAAGAGGTTCCACTGAGGGTAGGCGTCCACCTCCAAATCGGCCGTCATGAGCAGTAGGCGCTGCGACGACCAGCAACTGGAGAAGTTAAGAGGTGGTCTCTTTCGGTTACGAACAAGTCAAGGATAGTATTCACCTGTAGTAGCCGGTGTCGTTCTCGAACAGGCGTGAGAAGTGCAGTCGCGAGTCGAAGTCGACGAAGACGCGCGAGGCGTTGCCTCCGTTGCTCTCCATCAGGCGGCCGCCGGTCAGAACGTGGTCCTCGCGCTTCCAGTACTTCGGCTCGGACATGTCGCTATAACAACAAGTAAATCGGCCACTACACATTGCAACAACTGCTGAAAACGGTGTCTATCTCACGAGATGCAGTCGATAATCAGCGACTCGTCTTCGTAGAGGTCGATGGCCAGGCGCCCGACAGGCGCCGGCGCGGGGGGAAGACGCGCGTTGAACGGGTACTCGTTCTCCTCGAACTCGTCCACGACCCTCTTTTGGCCAATAGCGTCCACCCTGGTGATGTGGCGACGCCGGCCGGTCTTGCGACATGGCCTCTACAATATGCACAGATACTGTAGCAAAGACGACGAGAACTGATGCGAACGACCGACGCAAATATGTACTGTACCTAGGTACATTACATAGTTCGACCGACCAAATCGGGAGCCTTGTGCTTCCCCAGCCGCGTCGACTGTCCATCAGGTCCAACGCAAGGAATCGTCCGCTCGACCGTCTTCCAATCTCTGGTCTCCTCTCGAACCGAGTCGGGTAGCAACCGCGAGGAGCATGGAATGCCGCTTCTGAACAGCCGGAAGAAGTACCGCAGCTTCTCGTCGGATACGGCGCTTGCCGTCGTCAGCGGCTGAAAAGATGTGGGTACACAACACCCACTCGATAAGACAGCATCTATGTACAATGCGACCGACCTTGGCGACGCAGAATCCTCGCTGCTTGGCTTCTCCCATATTTCTGCATCGACTGCATTCGGACACCGACGTCCAGCGCTGCTCCAGCTTGATCTGCTCCTCTGCGAGCGTCACCGGCTCGCGATATACCGTCTCCGAGGGTTCGTGTTGGCCGTCGTCCACTTCCTGAGAGGAAATCGCTGGCGCCAGCGTCGTCAAGGGCACGAAACCGACGGTAGATAAGTACGTAGAATCGATCCAATAGCGTCTTTCCTCTCACCACGATAACCGACGCCTCTTCGGTGACCACCTCGAGAAAGACCACGGCGTAGACATCGACCAAGGAGCGGTCGCGCAGCGGGCCGCAGGCGTACAGGCCCGTCTGACTGCTGCTCAGATTCGACATGACCAGCGTGCCGAAGGCGTCCATGCTGACTTCGCCCAGTTGCTTCGCCTTGTCGGCCAGAGGGTTCTCGACGCCACTGGGCGACTTGGTCAGCTCGTCGAGAACTACACGCCGTCCCTGTTGGCCGGTCAATTGGACCTCCTGCCAGCCCTCCTTTTGGTCGCGCACGCGCCACACCATCTGCGGATCGTTTCCGGCCATCCAGACCTCCTGCATTCGCCATCGCTTCTCGGGCGCTATACTGAAACGAACGACGAGCAGCACATTTCTGGATCTCAGACGTTCTTGACGCAGAATCAACAGAAGACGGACCAATCGAAGCACTTGAGGACGGCCGTCTGCCCGACTCGCGACAACTGTATGGTTGGGTGCAAGGAGCTTTCGGCCGGGTTCCCCTTGCTCCGATGAAGAACGCACCGGCGATAACTTTCGGCTTCCATGTAACGGTCAGCCATTTCGCTACTTTCAGCGTCCACTTCGCCAACAGAAGGATCGGTAGACACGAAGGCAGCTAGCAGTGTCAGCATAAACATCCGAACAAATCGTTCTACTGACGTACCAATCGACATCGTCTTGTTTTAGCGTTGGCATTGGCTCGATTATGGAGCACGAAAACGACGTTGACCTTGACCCTTTATTCTCTTCAAAATATCGATCAACCGTTTCCAATCTTCCAACCGTAGACGAAAACGAGATTTCACATTCAAATTCGAATGAGTGCCCCCAGCTTCTGCATGGACATAAACGAGATCTCAAATTCAAATGATGCAATAAGTGCGCCGCAGATACTGTATGGACGAAAACGAGATTTCAAATCAAAATAGTCCAATAAGTACACCTATATACTGTAGAGAATCGACCACAAGGAGATTTCAAATTCAAATAGTGGAATATGTATGAGGCAGATAACGTATGTAAGCAAATGAGCTTTCAAATTCAAATAGTCCAATAAGTGCGCTGCAGACACTGTATGGGCGAAAACGAGATTTCGAATTCAAATAGTCCAATAAGTGCGCTGCAGACACTGTATGGGCGAAAACGAGATTTCAAATTCAAATAGTCCAATAAGTGCGCTGCAGACACTGTATCGGCGAGAACAAGATTTCGAATTCAAATAGTCCAATAACTGCGCTGCAGACACTGTATGGGCGAAAACGAGATTTCAAATTCAAATGGTCGAATAAGTACGCTGGAGATGCAGGATGGGCGAAAACGAGATTTCAAATTTAAAAAGTCCAATAAGTGCGCCCGAGATACTGTATGGGCGAAAACGAGATTTCAAATTCAAATATTTGAATAGGCGTGCTGCAGATACTGTATGGTTGGCAACCGAAATCGACTTTTTTGCGGGTGTGTAGCCAGTGGCTATGAGTGGCTACCATACAAGACAGCATAGACGCTGGATGGCACCCATTAACTCGTGTTCGTCGAATACTAGTTCTGGCAGTGCATAATTACTGAGTTGGGACGTCAATATAGGTAAATGAGATATCCCGTCGTGTGAAAGGGATATACCTCCGATCCGTCATGGCGGTATGCTGCCGTGGTCGAGGTCGCCGAGATCGGATCGGATGATTCGCGAAGACGCGGAGCGCCGTCATTCGTTGCTGCGCACTCGTCCCCCAGAACGCGACAGTTGCACGAACCTGCCGTAACGAGTGAGCGAGCAGGCGACGCGTTACGATAGTGGTCGACCCGCCGATCCCCAGAATTGTCGCAGCGGTAGCGGCGGCCGCCGTCGTCGTCGTCGCCGCTGCCCTTGAAAATCGGCCATCGCACGCGCGGCGCGCCGCCAATGACACAATCGTCACCGCCACAGAGCGCAGCGACGGCGGCGACTACAAACGTCCTTACACTATATACTAGAAGCTCCAGTGTTCCGTGCGTGCTGTTGAAGTCTTTTGTTGGACTACCCACAACTAAAAAAAGCGAGGCGAGTGAATGGCTCCTTTGCAAACTCGCTTGTGGACTGTGATCTGAGATGACGATTTCGATTTCTGGGTAACAAACGACTGTTCGAGCGACTTTCCGTCATCGTTTCTCTCAAATGAATCTGTCAGCGTCTGCCTGTGGCTCCCTTCCGCGTGCTCGCATGAGTGACGTCTCTTGTCGCCTTCATACGCAACAGTGGCGCGCCTTTCGCGTCCTAGTTTCCATTGTTACTCTGTACGGTGCGCGTGGGTCCCTTCCTATCGCCCTGATTCTACCCACCTTCGTAGATGTATGGGCGCCGCCGCCGCCTGACGGGTGCGCCGGATTGTTTCACTTTGTTTTTGTCCGCTGATGACTCTATTTGAATCTCCATATCGCAAGTTGTCCATTTGATGTTAGTTCTTTTCTTACTTGTTGTTTTAGTTTCTGTGTGGTAAGTTACCTTGCCTAGGTAGTAGGTACAACAGGTGTTGTAGTCATGTCAGAGTTGATCCCTTCTGATGTGACTACGCCTTATGTGGTCGGTAACGTTTGTGACGTTCGTTTGACGCTTAGTACGAAGATATACATGTATGTAAGCTGCAGCGGTCAGAAGTTTTAGACATGGATTCTTTTACGTTCCCCCTTTATTATGTACCTCGACCCCTGCCGCGTACAAAATAGGACTGCGTTTCGAGAGGTCCTGAAAGCGCCTGCCACATCGAAAGGACAAGTTGCGCGTCGAAGAACCTGCCGACAATACCTGATTGACTTCTCCACCACGCCACCTACGGCTTCGGGCGCGCGCGCAATACATCCGAACGTGACGTCGCTGTTTGCGGGACGACGACGGAGCACGCCCCCTCCTCGCGAGTGCGCGGAACGTGCGAGACGACACTCTCCGCATGTACTTCTCAATCAAGGAGTCGATCGGGGCCGGCAGCGGAACGCATCTGGATATACACATCTGGATTGGTCGCCGACGACGTCAGCCCCAGGAAGAAGGCGACGTGTCGTTTGCGACTTATTGTAGCTCAAGGCACCGCGCTCTTTCTGCAGCGCCGCATCGTAAAAGGCAACCGCCAACCGGCAGCCCAAGAAGTGGGAACTGACGTCAGAACCCGCCGCTCGCGCGCCGTGAGAGAGCGGCGCGCGGAAGAGCTATTCTGGGAATTGGGTGCAGTGTCGTCTCCTCTGTTGTCTACCACGTCTCTTCATTCAGTCGCTCGAAATCTAAGGAGAGGAAAAAGTACCTTCTGGAACGGAGGCGCCGCCTCACCCGTCGAAGCAGTAGCGGTAGAAACCGAGCGACGTCGTCTTATAGCCTGCATGCACGCGGCGTGAAGGCCGGTCCGCATCCGAGTGCGCGCCACGTTGCGCCAGTCGTCGTGTGTTGAGGTGGGCGGCCGGAGAAAGGCGCCCCTCTTCAAGTCGGCGGCTCATTCTTCGCCTCCTCCTCCCCTTCTCCTCCTTCCTCTCCTCTCCCCTCTCTGCCCCACTCATTCGTTCCCTACCTTCTCCCCTGAACTCGGCCGTCGCGCTCCGTCGCCGCGGCGGTCGCCTCCCATTCCGCCGAACGACGACGGCGGCGCCGTCTTTCCCAACCTAGTGTCGCTTTGGCGCGCATGGCGCCGCGCGAGTTTCCTCCTTGCTTGAGCTGCTGCAACGCGTCAGCCCCATTCGCTGCCAGCCGGCCGCCGCCTTCCGTTTTGTTGTAAGACGCGCGCGACCTTTGTCCTTGGTAGGTCGTCGACGCTGCCTTCCAGACCCATCTAATTAATTGCAACTGGAGCGGATAGCTGCTACCACGTGGACGCTTCATCTCCTTCCAGTTCGACTGCACTTTGAGGCGCTGTCTTCCACAAGTCTGCGAAGATGCCGCAGGAGAAGAGCGAGTACCAGCGCGATCAGCAGCAGCAGCAGCAGTCGCCGTCGTCGGCGTCGCGCAAGGCGGATGCGCCCACGCGAACCGAGCCCTGGGAGCACGTCAGCTCCTCTGACAATGGCGACACCACGACGCCGGATAGTCTGAGCTGCCCGCCAGACTCCTCCAGTCACATGGCCAGCAACGACCTCTACAGCAGCCTGGGAGGAAACGAGGTGCGTTCTCACGCCCACTGACATACGTACATACAGTACTTACACTTTTATATGTACCTGCTGTACATTCTACAGAGCGCTACGTACTATGTACGTGCGATGAAGCTTCAATGATGTAACCTTGTTTACATACGACGAACGGCAGTGTTACAATTTCGTCTTAGAACTAATGTCTCAGACATATTGTCAAGATATATTGTGGCATGTTTCGGCAAAAGTTCTGCTCAGGAACCAAGTTCACAACAATTTCGGGCGTTCACTCTGTGGTTCGCCCAGGAAGAACGACCGCTACCGTGCAAACACTGGCTGTATTACTGTCCATTCTGCTTTGCACCAGAAGAACGCGAATGATTGACGTCAACTGCTGTGCGGCCAGTGCTATGCTCTGCTGGTTTGGTTATGTCCCACCCATGCAACCAAACAATACTTCTCCTCGTGACGCAAGGCCGTCACATTAGTGGACGCTCTTCTTGCCGCGTTGCTCGGTCTCGGCGCAACAAAGTGCTGCGGGCGAATTGTCCCCCACAGTTTGCGCCCCGCTAATCTCGGCAAGACATCTCGCTTGAATGTGCCAGAAACCGAGGCGGCGGCGAGCAAATGCCGCGCGAACGCTACGAAACAAGATGGCAGGGCGTGCGGTTGCTAGTGAGTACTGTATCGCTCGCACTGTGGTAGTAGCACCAATGCAGGGTATAGGTGGCAACCGATTGAGAAATTGCACTGGGGGAGCTCCGTTGTTTGCTGGCCATTCCTTGTCGTCTGGATGGGCGCTCGAGATAAGAATGGAAACTTCCAGCGCTCTGGTAGAGAAGATAGTGGATCTGCGGCGCCGCAAATTCGGGTAGGCGCGCCGACGAAGCAGTGCAGAATATAAGGACGGATCCGTCTATTATGGCGATTCTGAAAAGAACATGCACAATCGAGCATGCACGCACATCATTGTACTAGCCAAGCAGATCAAACAGAAGTAACGTGTAACTACGAGCACAGATCGCGCAGCCAAAAATAACGGTGCCAAACAGTAACAATGCACAATACAGTACGGGTACATATATGTATGTACCCGAGCGAGCGCCGAACCATAACTCAGTCAGTGGTCGTCGTTTGCAGTTCATGGACAGCGACGTTGGGGACATGCCCTGGTGGCGCGACCAGGAGGACATCGTGATCTCGGGGATCAGCGGCCGCTTCGCCAACTGCGACAACATGGAGGAGCTGACCAACAACCTCATGGACGGCATCGACATGATCACCGAGGACGACTCCAGATGGGAGCCCGGTGGGTTACTGGCTGCTTCTCTGACGGCCTTCTCTATAGAGGAGGCAGTCATGGCGACGACATGCGTACGAGGATGCAGTATGCTTCACTTCGCAGTGCGCAGACGTTTGACGTTGACGCTGCCGTGCTTCCGAGATTCGTCAACTTGCTTACGTAGCTCACAACTGACACGACGCAACTGACAGTTGTTGAAAAGGGTCTTTCTGAAAATCCACAACTTCTGTACTTATTGCAGGCCTGTGGGACCTGCCACTTCGCCACGGCAAGCTGAAGGAGTTGGCGAAGTTCGACGCCCAGTTCTTCGGAGTACATCCCAAACAGGCCAACTACATGGACCCGCAAATCCGCCTGCTGCTCGAGTCCACCTACGAAGCCATCATCGACGCAGGTTCACACATTGGGGGTAGTAGTACGGTACAAGCAGAGAAAGCTTCTTCAAATCGCCACCTCGCACAAAACTGTCCAATCAGCACGTAGAGCTGAATAGCTGATTGGTCACGTGACCGCAGAAGCCACACCTTCCAGTTCGAGAGATGGTGCTTACGGTAACTGTTTCGTAGCGGGCGGCACAGCATCTCTCAGTGTGGTGGGATTATGTATGTACCTCCGATTGCATTCATTCGAACCAAGATTGACCGTAGCCCTAAAGTAGCTCGTCAGAATGACGGCAAGAACTCCCATTCCGGACGACAAGTGGTCGTTGGGACAGCAATTTTCCATTGAATGGACCACAAAAGTCAGGGCGGGGTTTTTCAAAGGCGCACTATTCAAACGACTGGTATTCAAGTAGCGAAGCCTCTTGAAACATCTGCAGTTCCCTGGGCTCGAGGATTCAACGTAACATGACGCAAATCCCGCTTGCCTTCATGGTCGAAATCAAAGGGCAATTATGAGCAAATTTTGGTATTCAAAACGTACAGTGTAAATGTGCGCCTAGGCAGCGCATGCACTACATATTGCCAGGATGCGCTGCTCATTTCCTTCCTACTCCCTTGCAGGTTTCAATCCGCAGAAGATGCGCGGCAGTCGGACGGGCGTCTTCGTCGGATGTTCGGCCTCGGAAACGGCTGGAGTGTTCACGCAGGACGCCGAGTCGATCGTCGGCTACTCGCTGATCGGCTGCGTCCGATCCATGTTCGCCAACCGCATCTCCTTCAGCTTCGACTTCAGAGGTGTGGCCCGCGATAAATGAAGACACCATGATAATAATAATTCTTGTTTGAAGCTGACATTCAACTGCTGCCGCCAATATGCTATGCGAAGGATTAATACCTCGCGGTTAGAGCAGCAGTGTTAATTAATGTTGTGTAGAAGAAAGGTGGGAAGAGAAGTCTACCATCGCCGCCTATTCACAGGCCCTTCCTTCGCCGTCGACACTGCCTGCTCGTCATCGCTGCTGGCCCTTCAGCTGGCCGTGGACGCCATTCGGCAGGACCAGTGCGAGGCGGCCATCGTGGCGGGCGCCAACTTGACATTGACTCCCAACAGCGCTCTTCAATTCGCACGTCTGGGCATGCTCAGCCAGAACGGACAGTCGAGAAGCTTCGACGCCAACGGTGGGTGACATAAATGCATGGGGCGGGGCCTTCGTCTGTCTAATCGTGTTGTTGACGTTTTAGCGGAAGGCTACGTCCGCTCCGAAGCGGTGGGCGCCATCCTGCTCCAACGGGCTTCCGTGGCGCACCGCTGCTACGCCACCGTCATTCACGCCAAGAGCAACACCGACGGCTATAAAGCTGAGGGTAGGCATCACCTCCTGTGTACAGCTTTGTCATGATATCAACAAACTGTGTACATAGCTACATACATAGGTACGCCATGTTGAGTACTTATCGCCTGCGTTATTGCTGCAGGGATCACATTCCCGAGCGGCGAGCGCCAGGCGCGCCTCCTTCAGGAAGTCTACGCGGAAGCAGGAGTCGACCCATCCACCGTCGCCTACGTCGAGGCCCACGGAACGGGCACACAGGTCGGTTAATAGCAGTTCTGTAGTTTAATATAATTAATATAACTTAGCAGTTTGTACCGACTAAAGATTGGCGATGAATCGATGCTCTGTATTCCAGGTGGGCGATCCGCAGGAGGCCAACGCTCTCTGCGACGTCTTCTGTCAGAACCGGCGCGGCCCCCTGTTGATCGGCAGTGTCAAGAGCAACTTGGGACATTCGGAGCCGGCCAGCGGCATCGCCTCCGTCGCCAAGGTTGCGCCCAATGACATAACTTGAGTGTGATCGTTTTTTGAAGCATGAAGAAACTACTTCTTCATTAGGTTGTCATCGCGATGGAGCACGGCTACATCCCCGGCAATCTCCACTACGAGGAGCCGAACCCCATGATTCCAGGCCTGCTGGACGGACGTCTGAAGGTACATACTTGGGCGCCCATTTCCCATACCACGTTGATCGACTTCATACGAAACCAGCTGCTGTTCAGGTAGTGGCAGAGAGGACGCAGTGGAATGGTGGCCTGGTGGGCATCAACTCTTTCGGTTTCGGCGGCGCCAACACGCACGTGCTGCTGCGCTCCTTCCCGAGAGCGCCCAGACAGAAGACGGTGGCCGCCGCCTTGTCTCTGCCCAAGATGATCTGCCTCTCGGGAAGGACGGAGGACTCGCTGCTGGCAGCCTTCGACAAGGTGGGGAATATCGTTTAGGCGCGATTCGCTAAGAAGGAAGCGGCGCAGAGATCGGCTGCAGACGCTACGAGTGCCAAAGTGAAGTGCACCTACCATTGTTCACCCTTGGCAGTTTTCCGCGGGCTTTTGCAATCCATTGTACTCCAATTGTAGAGAACTAAGAATGCAGTAGTAACCGCTTCTTCTAGGTGGAGGAGCACTTGGCCAACCCCTACTTCTACTCTCTGGTAGGGGAGCAGGCCAATCTGCCCGGCAACCTGTGCCCCTTCCGCGGCTACGCCATACTCAATAGAGACGACGACAGGGAAGCGCTCAAGAACGTCCAGGTCGGCTTTTGGTGTTTCCATAGACAATCGGTCGCCTTGTTTAATTTTGTCTAATTAAGTAATTAATTCAATTACCTATCGTTACATTTTATTGGCACAGTTACAATTGAATTTGCTTAGCTAAGCTTTGTTTAATATATTGCTTAAGGCAAGTACGTTGGTTTAGTCCCCAAATTAATTAATTAATACTATTTGGTTAGTATTTAATTTAATTTAATTTAATTTAATTTAATTTAATTTAATTTAATTTAATTTAATTTAATTTAATTTAATTTAATTTAATTTAATTTAATTTAATTTAATTTAATTTAATTTAATTTAATTTAATTTAATTGAATTGAATTGAATTGAATTGAATTGAATTGAATTGAATTGAATTGAATTGAATTGAATTGAATTGAATTGAATTTAATTGAATTTAATTTTTAATTTAGTTTAATTTAGTTTAATTTAATTTAATTTAATTTAATTTATTTCGTTTTAACTTAATTTGATTTCATTTATTTCGTTTTAATTTAATTTGATTTAATTTATTTTAATCTAAATCAATTTAATTCATATTCAGTCTAATTCAATACACCTTCTATCTAATTAAGTTTAATTTACTTAATATTTACATTTTTCATTGTTTAATTTGTTTAATCTACTTACTTTAATCAAATCCACTTTTATTTAGTTTAGTTTAATGTCATTAATTTAATCTTAATTTAGTCTAATTAATTCACTTTGTTTAGTTTAAAATATTTTACTTTCGTTTCATCAATTAATCAAAGTTGATTTTGGCCAATTAATCAAGTTTAGTATGGCCAAACTTAATCAAATTAATTTTAATTCAACGGATAGAGTAATTCAGCACTGTTAGCTGAAGTTCATTGGTCCTATCTAAGTCCACTTCACCGATTTTGTTTCTTTCTTTCATTTGATTCGAGTCCATTCCATTCCTTCCGTTTGCGATTCAGAAAGTGGGCTCCACAGAAGGCCGACCCATCTACTTCGTCTACTCTGGGATGGGCACTCAGTGGGCGGGCATGGGTCGGCAGCTGATGATGCGCGTGCCCCAGTTCGAGAGCACCATCCGCGCCTGCTCGGAGGCGCTCCGACCTCTGGGGGTGGATCCCTACTCGCTGATCATGAAGGGGGAGCCGGTCGTCTTCGAGAACACCATGCACTGCATGGTCTGCATCACGGCCATACAGGTGGAATTGGATTATTGTGTTGTGTGAATCCGTCGCTGCTGGCGCGAATAGGCTGTGCCAAAAGTTCACCTCCTCCAATCGGTTTAGATAGCGCTGACGGACCTGCTGAAGTCGATGGGCGTCCAGCCGGACGGCATCCTGGGCCATTCCACCGGGGAAATGTGCTGCGGATACGCCGACGGAGGTCTGACCAAGGAGGAGACCATGAAACTGGCCTACTACAGAGGTCAGCATTTATTTGAAGTTGAATGAAGGAAAACACATCCAAATTATAGAGCGCGATATATTCCTTCTCTTCTGTTATTTTCAGGCACCATCGTTGGCCAGAGCGACTTCAGCGGTCAGGGAGGCATGGCGGCCGTGGGACTGACTTGGGAGGAGGCGGAGAAGCAGTGTCCCGAAGGCGTCTACCCCGCCTGCCACAACGGCTACGACTCCGTCACCATTTCTGGCATGAAGGACGAGGTTTGTTGGTGTCTCATTGAGATAAACCGCGCTTTGGCATGACCAGCAAATCGCCATTCGTTTGAAGGTGATGAAAATGGTGGACGAGCTCAAGGAGAAGGAAGTCTTCGCCAAGTTCGTCGACTCCTCCGGAGTTCCCTTCCACACGCCCTACCTGAGGAAGCTGGAGGCTCCCCTGCTCGAGAAGTTCAGAACGGTACTGCACCTCTATCTCTATGCGTCAGTCGACGCTTGCGCGGAGAGCGCCACTCGTACAGGTGGTGACGGAGCCGAAGCCGCGCACCAAGAGGTGGATCTCGACCTCGATTCCGGAGTCGAAGTGGGACGACGAGTTGGCGCAGTCCTGCTCGGCCGACTACCACGCCAACAACTGCCTCTCGCCCGTGCTCTTCTACGACGCCCTGCTCAAGATCCCCGAGAACGCCATCACTATTGAAGTAGGACAATAGCCATAGACGCAATTCAACGACGTCAACGTATGACATTGTCCTCTCGCATTTCAGATCGCGCCCCACAGCCTGATGCAGGCGATCCTGCGCCGCAGTCTCAAGCCGACCAACAGCAACATCGGCCTGATGCACGCCAAGCAGGAGGACCAAATCGAGCATCTGCTCCAGGCGTTGGGGAAGCTCCACCAAGCGGGCGCGCCCCTCGACATCCGCAAGCTCTACCCGCCCGTCTCCTACCCCGTCCCCAGGGGCACACCCATGGTGGGACCGCTGGTCCGCTGGGACCACTCAGTCGACTACACCGTGGTCAACGCCAAAGACCAGAACGCCCTGGGAACGGGCGGCGGCGTCCCGGCCAGCGTACGCTTCACCGTCGACCCCTTCAACCCGGAATCGAAGGTAAAGTTGGAAGGGAGCCGTTGAGTACATACTAAACTCACTGATGGTGTCAACGTAGGACCGCTACCTCCTGGACCATATCATCGACGGTCGAGTGCTGTTCCCCTTCACGGGTCACATGGTGCTGGCCTGGAAGGCTGCCTGCAAGCTGCGCCGACTGGACTACCTGAAGACGCCAGTCAAGCTGGAAGAAGTCAACGTCTACCGCGCCACCATCATCTCCAAAGAAGGTAGTGTAGCCAAATTCGAGTTGATAACACTGAAGGCCACAAAACAACATTCATCATGCATGTTACAGTCAAGTTCGACGTCTGTCTGCTGCCGGGCGACGGCAAGTTCAACATTCTGGAGGGCGACTCGCTGGCGGCCAGCGGCCGGATCACGCTCCTGGACGAGGAGGAAAACCAGAAGCCCTTCTACTACGAGCGCATCGACGAGTATCAGCCCAACCTGCAGGCGGAAAGGATCGAGCTCAGCACTGACGACATCTACAAGGAGTTCAGGCTGAGAGGTCACTTCCTGTGGCGGCAAGCGATGTGTAGAGTGCGTGATTATGTGTACTTGTGAAATAACGTTTGTAGGCTACGAATATGGGCCCCACTTCCGCGGCATCCACCGCACCTGCAACAGCGGCAACCGGGGGCAGCTCAAGTGGGACGGCAACTACGTCACCTTCTTCGACGCGCTGCTACAGTCTGCGCTCCTATACGAGCGCGCCGACACCCTCAAACTGCCCGTCCGACTACGGTATCTGCGGATAGACCCAGACAAGCATCTGGAGTGCATCCAGTCCATCGGTGAGTGAACGAGACCAAATTTTGTGTCAGAGAATGCGTCAGACTCTGGCACTCGTCGATCTCTCACTTCTAGACTTGGATGACGGCTCCAGTATGGAAGTCGTTCCGATGCGCAACGACATGACCACCAACGGCTGCGTGGCTGGAGGCGTGGAGTGCTGCGACTTGACGGCCACGACCACCTCGAGGCGCACCCAGCACGCCGGCCACCACTACCTGGAGAAGGTCTACTTCGTCAAGTACGAGGACGACAACGCCCTGGAAGGCTTCCCGAAGGTGGGAGCGTCACCGGCAGCGAATATCAGAGACACTGACCTTATCATTGGTACTGTTGCAGATCCAGAAGGAACTGGCAGAGTACCGACAGGCCTGCGAGGCTGCGCTGGTACAAGTTGTGTCTGGCGTCAACGACGCCTTCTGGGAGAAGCTGTCCAACGGCGAGATGATGAAGACGATGACGAAGCAGCTGCTCGACAAACGCAGTGGCGAAGAGCCGGGCGTCTACGACGACGCGCACTCGTCGCTGATGAAGTTTCTCCGAGAGATGGCGACCAAATTCTCCATCGGCCAGGCGACCCCCGAAGAGATCGCGGGCATGGCGGCGCAGGCGCAGGCCGACGTCGTCGCCCACGACAGACTCTGGTCGGCGTCCATGACGATCCAACGACTGGTCAAGCCCACTCTCGACTTGGCCATCGAGCAGGTGATTGGAACTATTGGGAAGATTGGCGTTTATCTCAGAAGTGCAACTTTTATACATAGTACACTGTATCTACGCAAAGCGGATACCCTAATGTGTAGGGGGGGGGGTGTGTGTTTTTTTTTTTGGTTTATGGTGTGGGGGGGTATTTGTTGGTTGGGTTTGTTTTGCTGTTTGTTGAGGTTCTTTTTATATTGTTTATCTGGCTGTTGGGTATGTGGTTGTTTGATATTTTTCTATTGGTTGGGGTTACTTTGGCTAACTGGCTATCTGGTTGGAGGGGAGGTATGGCGGTGAATGCTACTGGCTAAGTGTATGCGGGAATTATGGCGGCTGCTAGAACTTTGCTACTGGTCTGGTTGGAGGAAGTATGAGCGCTGAGTTGTGTTGTATCTATTTTTAGATTTGTCTTTATATTCGTGGGGGTGTATGCGCTAAGGCTCTTGGGATAATTTGTTGCCTGAGGGTCCTGGGCTGCGCTTTCATTGGTCGCGGTATGGGAGCGTGGAGTTGCGCGGCCGGTACCTGGCTAATCTTTTGTTCTGCGAGCGTGTCCGCCGCGGTCGGAGCCTGTGGGGAGGCGTGCGGATTGGGGCCCGTGCCATGAGCTCGCTGGCTACGTCTATATTCGTGGGGTGTGCTATCCTCTGGTTCGCGACTAGCTCTGGTGTGTGTGCTTGTGGTGATGCTAATTCCATATCGCTGCTGCGAGTCTTCGAGCCGGCTGCCCTGGATGGTGATGCGCGCCTAGTGCGCTGAAGAGTGTCGTGGAGATGATGGTATAGGCGCTGCTTGGCGGGGCCGCCACTGCTGGATCTATGTCTGTTTAGATCTCGCTGGGTGGTGGTGGGGGGGGGGGGGCGGCCGGCCACTACTTGCACATGGGCGCCGTCAACCTGACGTCGGCGGAGCAGATTCGCTACATGACGGATCTGCTGCTGACGCATCCACTCGTCGAGGTCGACTGGACTCTGATCGGCCCTAACGCCGACCAGCTCAACTGCGAACACATCTCCGTGCCTTTCACACAAGTCAAGGTACGCCACCGTGTGGCTGCAAATGTCTACTGTGCATGTATCTGTAGTACACACTTAGCCGTACGGGTTTGTTATTAATGCAAGTCGCTTGGACAAACCACTACATACAGTAACTTCAGGCCAACCTGTCACACGGCGACGCCATCAAGAACGAAAGCGCAAAGGACTTCGACGTGTTGCTCGCTGACAAGATCCTCAACGCAGAACTGGAGCCTGAGCGGTTTCTGCTGCGACTCAAAGAGCTTCTCAAGCCTGGCGGACTGATCATCATTGCGGAAATTACGGGCTCCTTTGAGGTAAGGGTGAGAATGTGACATTGCGTGAATCAGAATACTCTTATGGGGGTGCACCGTATGTACACCAACTCTGAATGAATGCAACACTTACAGTTGGCGTACGCGCTCGATGGTCTGACGGCGCCCGACGTGCGGTCGGAAGACGCGGCCCGGATCTACGGCCGCTACCGCAGTCACGACGGCTGGAAGAAAACCTTCGAGGAGTGCGGCTTCCACATCATCGCATACGCGGCCGACAACGCCAGCATGACGACGCTGTACGCCATCCGACCCGTTCCAGAGAAGCCCAACGAGGCATGTTTCGTGGACATCGACGACGTCCACGAGTTCGACTGGGTGGAGCCTCTGCAGGTTTCTGAAAATGGAGCTAGTCGACCGTGGCGTCGATCGGAAAAGTTTGTCCGAGCGCTTTCTTCAGAAGTCGATAGAGGAGCGTCTCACCGAGCCGGCCTCCAAGACGATCTGGCTGACCAGCGTCGACACCAGGGACAACGGCGGCGTCGGCATGGCTTTGTGCTTCAGGTGAAGAAAATGGAATCGTTATAACTAGTTCTGCCACACTAAATCATCAACATTTCGGTGTTGGTTGCAGGGAGGAGAGCGGCAAGAAGGTGCAGCGCTACCGCAGCATCCTGGACGTCAGTCTGAAGACTAGGGATGGACCGGCGAAGGTTGACTTGAGCGGCGACGAGGTGCGACAGGTCATTGCCAAGGACCTGCACGCCAACAACTACCGAGACGGCGAGTGGGGCAGCTTCCGCCACCTTGTGGTCAAGGAAGGTGGGCGATGACTTCCAGTAGCTGTCAATAGGACGGTCGTCAGAGGATACTTTTCATTGTCCCTCCCTCTGCAGACCAAATGTACACCTACCGCGAGACGGAGCACGCCTTCGTGAACACGCTGGTGCGCGGGGACCTGAGCAGTCTCTGCTGGGTGGCCAGTCCCAACCAATTCTTCGAGGTGCAGCCGAAGAGGCCGGCCAACCTCAACTTGGCCAGCGTCTACTTCTCGGCCATCAACTTCCGAGACGTGATGCTCGCCAGCGGACGCCTGCCTCCCGACTCCATCCCTGGCAGCTTCAGCGACAGAGAGTGCTTACTTGGTTGGTGGTTGGTTGCTTGCGAGTAAAGTGCAAATCTTTGTCGAGACGAGTAAACGTCAGTAAAGGTGACGTATGTACGTACACCCGTTGCAGCTTGCTATGGCCTCAAGCAACACATTTTGCACCGCACATGTGTGCACCTCAACCTTCGTATTCGTATGTACCCTACAGTACAGTGAACTCGCGCTTCGCAGGCATGGAGTTCTCCGGACGGTGCAACAACACTGGCCAGCGCGTGATGGGCATTCTGCCGGCGCAGGCGCTGGCCACCACCGTCGTCTGCAACACCGACTTCACCTGGCCCGTGCCTGAGCAGTGGACGCTGGAGGAAGCGGCCACCGTGCCCGTCGTCTACTGCACCGCCTACTACGCGCTCTGCATTCGGGGACGCATGAAGCCGGTTTGTCGGCCGGCTGTGATGATTAAGTAAGCAACTGGGGAGTGGAATCCAACTGTAATGTCTATTGATGCTTTGTAGGGCGAGAAGGTGCTGATCCACGGCGGCAGCGGCGGCGTGGGTCAGGCGGCCATCGAGGTGGCCCTGAGCTACGGCTGCGAGGTCTTCACGACCGTCAGCAGCGAGGAGAAGAAGAACTACCTGAAGAACCGCTTCCCCAAGCTGGAGGAGAGGCACTTCAGCAACAGTCGCACCACAGACTTCGAATACGACGTCCGACATGTAGGCGGAGACTACTTCTATGGATGGATTGACTGTACACGTGGAGTTACAAAGCCCCAAACCTAACCTGCAGGCGACTAGGGGCCGAGGGGTGGACTTGGTGCTCAACTCGCTGTCGGAGGAGAAGCTGCAGGCGTCCCTGCGCTGCCTGGCCCAGCACGGCCGCTTCTTGGAGATCGGCAAGTTCGACCTGTCGAGCAACAACGCCCTAGGGATGGCTATGTTCCTCAAGAACTCCACCTTCCACGGCATACTGCTCGACTCGCTCATGGACAGCCACACTAGCACGGGCGTGCCCAATCCCGACTGGAAGCTGGTCACCCAGCTGCTCGAGAAGGTCGGCGAAGACGCCAGAGTCGGGTCGGTGTAAACGAGTATATACGTACCCACTTCTCTACATGCAGGGCATCAAAGACGGCGTCGTTCGACCCCTGCACCGCACGGTGTTCGACCTGCACTCGGCGGAGGACAGCTTCCGCTACATGGCCCACGGACAGCACATAGGCAAAGTACTCATGCAGATACGCCAGGAGGAGCAGCCGTCCCAGTCGGCCGTTCTGCCCCGCCCTATCCGCGTCCGCGCCGTGGTGCGCACCCTCTGCCACCCGCAATACGTCTACCTCATCACCGGAG
>JASAMZ010008674.1:12500-29823 GCA_030248115.1 Linhomoeus sp. GSCO2_2 | reverse complement strand
CCCAACAATTCAGGAGGCCAATTCGTCGTCTGTTTGGAGGAGAAATGCGAGCGCTCTTCTCCCTCCACCGACGCTGACCGCTGGCTGCCCATCGACAGTCCTATGCCCACTTCTGTACACAGTGCAGCAGCCGTCTCTCACTCAACGCCCTCTACGTCATTGGGGGATATATGGGGAGTTATCCAAACGGCCAGTACAGAACTGACCTGCAGCGTCTGGAGGCGTCAACGTGGCAATGGAGTCGACTCAGTCCCATGACCACTCTCAGAGGACACGCGAGAGCGGCCGTCCTCTCCCCCAGTGGCCTTTCCACTGTCATCGTCGTCTGCGGGGGTGTCAACAGTGCAACTGGCATTATTGTCCGTCTCTCCTCCTGCGAGCAGTACTCTGTGGAGGAGAATGAGTGGTCTCCATTCGCTCCAATGAAGGTCGAGAGGTCCGCTCACGCTCTGGTCGAATGGAAAGGCGCTCTTTACGCCTTTGGGGGAAGGAAAGGCTTATTAGAATATCTCAACTCCATCGAGCGCTGGCATCCCTCCACCAACGAGTGGAAACTGCTCGACATCAGACTGCCCAAAGGGAGACTGTGGTTTGCGACGGTCGTGTACTAAGTTGTGGTTGTAGAAAGTGTATGCATAAACGAACATCTGGTTGTCGACGCTTTTGTATCATCCTGCAAGACTATAGTGGAGTGCGGTTGTCGTCAATATAGGTACCGTCGCTTATTCGCCTTTCGCAAGGTACAGTACCTAACAGTGTCTGACTTGCAGTTGTTGGCGCGTTCTACGACGCTTCCGAAAGTTGAATGTGAAGAATAACGGCAGACAGAATGAGTTGCTTTCCTTCTCAGTGCTACCCAGGGCACCAACCACTCTGCATGCGGTAGGCGATTTATCGTCGTGATAAGTGGTAAGTAACGCATCGGGGGCGCCTATCGGAGGATTTGCGGACCGTTACGGTATCTCATTGCATGATTGCGGTACCAATGTGGTACCGAGAAGATCGATATTTCATCATCGCACACCCAACCGGATTGCGCATGATCGTGTTATGTAGCTACACAGTTAGAATTCCAGTAAATCAATATGCTATGCACCATGCTTGCACTCTACAAGGGCCGCACCCTCTCATCTGAATCGCAGCAGCAGCCCACGATGAGCAGGGGAATCGTGCAGGGTCCTCTGCATACAATAACGTATATTAACTAGCGAAAGAACTCAACATATGGATGTGTATAGACGACGTGGAATTCCCTAGTGGAAAATCCCTTTGCAAAGCAGTTGCCCATCTGCAGAGCGCTTTTGATATGTAGTTTAAGCACACTATGGATTCGTTTGTTACTATATTTCATGTAAAATGCCTAAAGGCAGAAAGGGGAATATGTTCCAAGTAAGAAGCATGTAAAAGTAAGAGTATTAAACGATATTCCTATGGTGTAGCAAATGCGGCGCTTTGCGCCGCCCACCAATTTGTTAGAGAAAGAATAGTACCAGTATTGATTGAAAGAAAGCATTTTCGACTAAAATCATCCACACAAACTGCGCAAAGGTCACAACGACACGCTAGGATGTGCCGAATATGTCACCGCGTGTCGTTGTGACCTTTGCGCAGTTTGTGTGGATGATTTTAGTCGAAAATGCTTTCTTTCAATCAATACTGGTACTATTCTTTCTTTAACAAATTGGTGGGCGGCGCAAAGCGCCGCATTTGCTACACCAGAGGAATATCGTTTAATACTCTTACTTTTACATGCTTCATACTTGGAACATATTCTCCTTTCTGCCTTTAGGCATTTTACATGAAATACCCTTACTTTTTGATTGGCGGAGCCTCCTGAACGAGCGGGGGCACTTTGAGGCACGTACAAAACGAGTTGGACAATTTTGGGACACGTATGCAGGGCCTCCTGAACGAGCGGGGGCACTTTGAGGGACGTACAAAACGAGTAGCACAATTTTGGGACACGTTTGCAGGGCCTCCTGAACGAGCGGGGGCACTTTGAGGCACGTACAAAACGAGTAGCACAATTTTGGGACACGTTTGCAGGGCCTCCTGAACGAGCGGTGGCACTTTGAGGTACGTACAAAATGAGTAGGACAATTTTTGGACACGTATGCAGGGCCTCCTGAACGAGCGGGGGCACTTTGAGGCACGCACAACACGATTAGAACAATTTTGCGACACGTATGCAGGGCCTCCTGAACGAGCGGAGGCACTTTGAGGCACGCGCAAAACGAACAGGACAATTTTGGGACACGCATGCAGGGTCTCCTGAACGAGCGGGGGCACTTCGAGACACGCACAAAACTTAACAGGACAATTTTGGGACACCTATGCAGGGCCTCCTGAACGATCGGGGGGACTTGGAGGCACGCACAAAACGAACAGGACAATTTTGGGACACGTATGCAGAGCCTCCTGAACGAACGGGGGCACTTTGAGGCACGCACAAAACGAGTAGAACATTTTGGGACACGTATGCAGAGCCTCCTGAGCGAGCGGAGACACTTTGAGGCACGCACAAAACGAACAGGACAATTATGGGACACCTGTGCAGGGTCTCCTGAACGAGCGGGGGCACTTTGAGGCACGCACAAAACTTAACAGGACAATTTTGGGACACCTATGCAGGGCCTCCTAAACAAGCGGGAGCACTTTGAGGCACGCACAAAACTTAACAGGACAATTTTGGGACACCTATGCAGGGCCTCCTGAACGAGCGGGGGCACTTTGAGGCACGCACAAAACGAGTAGAACATTTTTGGACGCGTATGCAGGGCCTCCTGAGCGAGCGGGGACACTTTGAGGCACGCACAAAACGAACAGGACAACTTTGGGACACCTATGCAGGGCCTCCTGAGCGAGCGGGGGCACTTTGAGGCACGCACAAAACTTAACAGGACAATTTTGGGACACCTATGCAGGGCCTCCTGAACGAGCGGGGGCATTTGAGGCACGCACAAAACTTAACAGGACAATTTTGGGACACCTATGCAGGGCCTCCTGAACGAGCGGGGGCGCTTTGAGGCACGCACAAAGCAAACAGGACAATTTTGGGACACCTATGCAGGGCCTCCTGAACGAGCGGGAGCACTTTGAGGCACGCACAAAACTTTACAGGACAATTTTGGGACACCTATGCAGGGCCTCCTGAACGAGCGGGGGCACTTTGAGGCACGCACAAAACGAGTAGAACATTTTTGGACGCGTATGCAGGGCCTCCTGAGCGAGCGGGGACACTTTGAGGCACGCACAAAACGAACAGGACAATTTTGGGACACCTATGCAGGGCCTCCTGAGCGAGCGGGGGCACTTTGAGGGACGCACAAAACTTAACAGGACAATTTTGGGACACCTATGCATGCAGGGCCTCCTGAACGAGCGGGGGCACTTTGAGGCACGCACAAAGCCCACAGGACAATTTTGTGACACCTATGCAGGGCCTCCTGAACGAGCGGGGGCACTTTGAGGCACGCACAAAACTTAACAGGACAATTTTGGGACACCTATGCAGGGCCTCCTGAACGAGCGGGGGCACTTTGAGGCACGCACAAAACTTTACAGGACAATTTTGGGACACCTATGCAGGGCCTCCTGAACCAGCGGAGGCACTTTGAGGCACGCACAAAACTTAACAGGGCAATTTTGGGACACCTATGCAGGGCCTCCTGAACGAGCGGGGGCACTTTGAGGCACGCACAAAACCTAACAGGACAATTTTGGGACACCTATGCAGGGCCTCCTGAACGAGCGGGGGCACTTTGAGGCACGCACAAAACTTAACAGGACAATTTTGGGACACCTATGCAGGGCCTCCTGAACGAGCGGGGGCACTTTGAAAGTGAACAGGACAATTTTGTGACACCTATGCAGGGCCTCCTGAACGAGCGGGGGCACTTTGAGGCACGCACAATACTTAACAGGACAATTTTGGGACACCTATGCAGGGCCTCCTGAACAAGCGGGGGCACTTCGGGGGTTGGTGTTATATGCTCGCAACCATCGGTGGGAAGAATGGAAGGCGACTGGACGAGATCGTGATTGATGGACGTTAGAGCGTGATCTGGAGGAGGAGAAGAAGGAGAAGACGGGGAAGAATTCACCCCCCGCCCGTGGGACAAGAAACGCGCCGCGATCCTTTTTGCGCCTGTAACTTTTGCTACACTGAACCGATTTTCACCAAATTTGGAATTTAATCTATTTATGATGAAGTCCTTTAGTGTGCCAAATTTCATGCCCTTCCGTTTAGTACAGCCCGAGAAACAAACATCGTGACGATGGGAAAAGGTGCGCGCGGCCTGGATGGAACATATTATGGTTTGGCGCTGCCGCGCCAACCATGATTCGTCTTGTTGCTGAGGGTGTGTAGAGAAGAAAGTCGCGATTTCGG
The DNA here is from genome assembly GCA_030248115.1 of Linhomoeus sp. GSCO2_2. Classification (NCBI taxonomy): domain Eukaryota; kingdom Metazoa; phylum Nematoda; class Chromadorea; order Monhysterida; family Linhomoeidae; genus Linhomoeus; species Linhomoeus sp. GSCO2_2. Next base: position 25,433 of record JASAMZ010008674.1, on the reverse strand, counting down.
TACCCAGTGCATTGCCTGGAGGGCGTGCGTTTTCGTCAATGTGCTCGCCGCTCGCAAGAAGTTGCGCGTGACCTGTCGCTAGCGGAGTCCTTTCCATGCGCTCACAAGTCGAGTGTAAGGGGGAGAGAGAACTGGCCGCTTCTTTTCTCATTTGTGCACAGCGCTGCCCTTACAGCAAGAGACGGCCCTGATTCGGAGCTCCCCAGTCACGCGCTTCCTTTCCATTCTTCCAGAGCGCGTGACGTGAGCACAGCAGAACCGACTTTCGCCAGAAGTTTGCAGAATCATTCTAGCAATTGAATATAACTGAAGTCTGAAGAAGCTGAGATGGAGAAGTTGGCCGTTTTCTCTCTGTGCTTGCTTCCGATGTTCCTCTTTGCCGAAGAGTGCGGAAAGCCCCACAATCCCCCAATGGAGGCGGATGCCAAGTGCGAGGGTGTGGGCGGTCGCGTGGTGCACGGATTGGACGCCCAGCCATATTCTTGGCCCTGGCTGGTAGAACTGCGCACCAACGGCAAGAGACACGCCTGCGGCGCCACAATACTGGACGAACACTGGCTGCTCACAGCCGCCCACTGCTTCAGAGGGCCTAAGGAGAAAGTGAAGAGTGGAGACCTGAGCCTGAGCATGAAGTGGGAATTTGGTTGACTGCTGCGCTCGGAACTACTAGGCAGGGTTCTACAATTGATATTCTCTTCAGAGACTTCCAAATCGTCGCCGGAGTTGACATGATTGATCCATCGTCTGAGATTGTTGAAGCGTCCCCTGCGAGAAGGTACCGTCGCCCCAAGAAAGTCTATCGTCACCACGATTTCAGCGCGAAAACTTTCCACAACGACGTCGCTCTGGTGGAGCTCATAGACCCATTGCCTTGGACCCCCTACATCCGAAGAGTGTGTTTGCCAAGCGCCAGCTCCACTGCTGGAAGGCTGACGGGCAACAAATGCATCGTTGCCGGCTGGGGAGTCGACCACATCATTAAGAGAAGGGGACCCCTGCGGCCCAAACAGCTAAAGCAGGCCACGGTTCCCATCATTGGCCGTCGGAGCTGCCAGACAATGTACAGGTAATGGCGCGTCTGATGCATCAATGTGTCACTTGGCCAAAATGCTGTTGCAACGCCGTCTACTGGCCGAAGAGCAGATGCAGCCACGACTTGTTTACATTGAGTGGCAACTTGTATTTTATGTGACAGCAGATATAGTTGATGGCCGTTGAATACGAACATTTTTACAGAGGCGTCCGTGGCGTGACCATCTACCCGGAGAGTCTGTGCACCAAGCACGGCTGCAGGGGCAGCTGCGAGGGCGACTCGGGTGGAGGTCTCTACTGCAAGAGAAGAGGGGGGAAGTGGGTGGTGGAGGGCGTCGTCTCCTTCGGACTGAGAAACTGCAGCACGGAGAAGCCCAGCGTCTTTGCCGCCGTCTCACACTACACACACTGGATAGACAACTGCAGAAGAGACCCCAACAACTGCCCCACACTCGATGACGACAACGGCGGTGAGATATAACCAAAAGAAGACACGCTTCAGTGATAGTGCAGTGAATACACGACACATGATAATGCAATTGAGGTGTTGTGTTTATTTCTGTTTATACTTCTACTCCAGGCCGTGGCAGAGGCTGTGCCAAAAGTGCCATTTCAAGTGGCCGCTATGGTTTTGACACGACGAGGACCATGTATATGGGTGGAGAGGGGAGAAATGGATTGGTGTCAGCGGGAGAGTCCGCCGTCCTCTTCTGCAGCGGAGGGTATCGGCTGTCCACTGGTGAGACAATCCAAACAGTCAAATGTCTATCGAATGGGAGATGGGCCGCCTTCAAAAGATGCAGTCGATCTGGGAGGAGACTGGGAGGTACGTACAGCAATGTGTAGTTAAGCGCTGTTACGACATGCAAATGCAAATTGTTTTGCAGAGTTACAGTTTTACTGTTTACAGTAACTATTTGGCAATTCTTTCGGCAATCGGCACTGCCTATCCACCGGATATCTAACCCTATCTAACTAATAATTTCGTGCAATATGTCCAATTCGCTGTCTCTAATAATACCACGTCTCCAATAATTTCCCGTCCAAAATGTTCTCCGCCCTAATAATTTCATACTACTGCGACTTCTTCAGACGGCTGCATACTCATCATTGGAGGGCTGGAGGAGGGCTCTGGCTATACAGCGTCCATTCTCTCCTTTGAGCCAGAGGCCAATCGAGTGGCTCCCTGGAAAGCCTCTCTCCCTCTGAAATCGGAGAGTGCTCCCCTGTTGGCCGGCCGCTTTCCCTCTTCTCCTTCTTCCACCGATGGAGAGAGGAAGGGGGGATTTCTCGTCGTCGCTGCTCGGGAGCAGCGGGCCTGGATATGGACTGAGGAGAGAGGCAGTGGAGAAGGAGGAGGGGGAAAGTTCAAGGCGACTCCCAATATAACCACTGTCAATGGAGACAACGCGTGTGGCGCCATGATCGGTAGGCAACCGGTAGAGGAACTTTGTGCGCAACGACATGTTGACTTATATCTGGCGTTGAGCAGCTAGAACAAAGATACCCCATCTCGTCCTTGAGTATCGAATAGTGATTTCAACAACATACTGATGAAATCTGCGTTTGGACGGATGCATTGTACTGATAGCGGATGGTTAACGCAGCAGGTGATTTGCCATAGTGGGAATTTTACTCATTTAGTGACGGAGATGCTGTCTAGCGGGCGGGGCGTTTCGTAGTTTGACTATACTATACAAATTTCAGTCGATGGGAAAGCGACATGCGACTAAATTCACTTCCATGCAAACAACACTATATCACTCTCCCCAACAATTCAGGAGGCCAATTTGTCGTCTGCAGGAACGACAAATGCGAGCGCTATTCTCCCTCCGCCGACACAAACCGCTGGCTGCCCATCGACAGTCCTATGCCCACTCCTGTATGGATGGCCGTGGCCGTCTCCCACCGCAACGCCATCTACGTCATTGGGGGATACGATGGGCAGTACAGAAATGATCTGCAGCGTCTGAAGGCATCCACGTGGCAGTGGAGTCGACTCAGTCCCATGAACACTCCCAGAGCACACGCGAGAGCGGCCGTTCTCTCCCGCAGTGACCTTTCCATTGTAATCGTTGTCTGCGGAGGTCGCATCAGGGCAAATGTCTTCCTCTCCTCCTGCGAGCAGTACTCTGTGGAGGGCGATGAGTGGTCTCCATTTCCCCCAATGAAGGTCGAGAGGTCCGGCCACGCTCTGGTTGAGTGGAAGGGCGCGCTCTACGCCTTTGGGGGATTTGTCAGTGAAATAAAAAGGGTCGACTCCATCGAGCACTGGCATCCCTCCACCAACGAGTGGAAACTGCTCGACGTCACACTGCCCAGTGGGAGAGTTGATTTTGCTGCGGTCGTCTACTGAGAAATGCGATGTTCAAACGAATATTTGGTGGCACTTTTGTAACCGATGCGATGAGACTACAATGTATGTTGATCTATACTAGCGTTGCTGAACTATGTACAGGGTGTCCCAGCTATCTATCCGGGGTTTCAATCGCTAACAACTTTTGCATTTTCCAACGAAATCCAACCAAATTTGCACAAGTTGTACACACATTTAGGGAATTTTTGCATGTTAAGTTTCAGCTTGTTCCAGCAACAATTGCTTGAGTGGCAACGGTTTGTAGAGTATTGGTCAATTCTGCATGGAGCGCTTAAGAAATACTGAGAACAGCACCTTGACAGACGCCGTGTCAAGTCCATCGCTAGACATGACATGCTAAAAGGTGACTCTGAGCAACTAACAAGCTCCGGTATTAAAAAGTTGAGTTTGTATTCTGACTGACATTGCAAAGAGCTGCGTTCTTTCTGCAGAGAGTGCGAGAGTTTATCGCCCGCATGCTCCGCTTCATGAGCCCCCGCTTCGCAAGAGGGTATTGCATAGCAATATTGATTTCGCCCGCGATTTGGCTTTTAGAGCAAGAACATCCCTCTTTCAAGCAACGCTTTTAAAAAAGTGACAGAAACTAGTAAAAGTTTTGGCAAACAATTGGCAGAGCACAAAAGAGCGCACTACGAGCAATCAAACCGTGTCGCACTTCTGCATGTAGCAAAGAGCGATCTTAGTGTTAAAATCTCGAGAATGGCGTTTTCTGCGGTGCGTGCTTGCGTTACTCAAAAATTTATTGCTGCCGCACGAAAGAGCACGCCGAGAGCTTTCACCTGACGTGTCGATTGCGGCGCTACGACGTAAGACGAGCGAGTTAGAGCCGTTTTGTGCTTTTGCACTTTCGAGTTACTGTAACTCGCGAAATTCAAACTTTTGAGTTTCGACCAATGGGAGAACAAATGATCATTGAGTCGAGAGCTATCCAATAAGCTCGAGATCGTCTCTCTACAACGCAAGTTGAGCGAGTTAGAGCGACCTTAGCGTCAAAATACCGAGAATGGCGTTTTCCGCGGTGCGTGTTTGCGTAACTAAAAAAATTGTTGCTGCTGCATGAAAGGGCACGTCGAGAGATTTCACCTGACGTGTCGATTGCCGCTCTACGACGTAAGACGAGCGAGCTAGAACCGTTTTGTGCTTTTGCACCTTCGAGTTACTGTAACTCGCGAAATTCAAACTTTTGAGTTTCGACCAATGGGAGAACAAATGATCAGTGAGTCGGGAGCTATCCAAAAAGCTCGAGATCGTCTCTCTACGACGCAAGTTGAGCGCGTTAGAGCGATTTTAGCGTCAAAATGCCGAGAATGGCGTTTTCCGCCGTGCGTGTTTGCGCAATTGAAAAACCTGTTGCAGACGCATGAAAGAGCTTGTCGAGAGCTTTCACCTGACATGTCGATCACCGCTCTACGACGTAACACGAGCGAGTTAGAGCCGTTTTGCGTTTTGACCTTCGGGTTACTGTAGCGCGCGAAATTCAAACTTTTGAATTTCGAAACCTCTTAGCTGAATGATCAGTGAGTCGAGACCTATCAGTAGAGCCCAAGATCTCCGCTCTACGACTTTCCAACGCCGAGATCTGAGAGCGTTACGCACGCACGCACGCACGCACGCACGCACGCACGCACGCACGCACGGACGGACGTACGCACGCACGCCGAGCTCTCGTAGGGTGTCGCCCGCCTGAGGGCGGGCGAAAAAATTTCAGACCAATTGGCGTAAAGAACAGCAAGTGGTGCTACTTCGCGCAATGTCATATCAGAATGGGAGCCATTTTTTCGCCCGGCCTCAGCCGGGCGAACCCCTACGAGAGCTTATCGTCCGTTCGTGCGTGCGTCCGTTACGCTCTCAGATCTCGGTGTTGGAACGTCGTAGGAAGGAGATCTTGGGCTTTATGGATAGGTCTCGACTCACTGGTAATGTCGCTAAGAGACTTCGAAATTCAAAAGTTTGAATTGCGCGCGCTACAGTAACCCGAAGGTCAAAACTTAAAACGGCTATAACTCGCTCGTCTTACGTCGTAGAGCGGCGCGCGATAGGTCAACTAAAAGGTCTCGACGTGCTCTTTCGTGCGACATAAGACTTTTCTTAATTACGCAAACACGCAACACGAAAAGCGACATTCTCGACTCCGTTAGCACTAAATTTGCTCTAATATGCTCGTCTTGCGTCGTAGAGTGATGTTGTCGGTTTCTTTCGACAAATTTGGATTCATTGAGCATTCGAGCTCCTATGGTGCGCGACTTTGAAATTTGAATTTACGACTTACAGTAATCCAAATGCTGGACAATAGAAAACGGCTCTAATTCTTTCGTTTTACGTTGAAGAAAGGTGTGTGGTAGTTCGGTTGAAAGCTGTCGACGTGTTCTTTCATGCGATATCGTAAAATTTTCAATTTAGTAAATACGCTTGAAGAAAATCCACATTTTCGACATTCTTGACGCGGAAATAGGTTGGTTTGTCTAGCGGGCAAAATACTGCTCTCGCAGCGTGAACGACGTTTGACAAATCGTTGAATGCGTATGACGTGTCGTTGTATGGTATTGAAAATGTCGAGAATTTCTCTGTAGAATGTATATAATCTAGAATTCTTAGGTATAGAAAGAGTTACGAACTGCTCGTCTTACATAGCAGTAGTTTTATTTTGTTCTGGGTTTCAATAGTAGCTAGCGACTAATTTACCTAATACGGTGCATTGTAAACACTGAAAGTTTGGCGAATTCTAAATTGCTATGATTGCGTACTGCTTCAATTGTGGTGAACGATTGCGTTCTGCTCTCTGCTTCTTCAAGTTGTGTGTTTCAGCTACCTTGAGTCTAATCCACTTGGAATGCGCTTTCAAGACTGCAGTGCGAAGGACGTTGTCGCCGTCGCAAAATTCGCTCGCCGCATAAAGAATAAATGCACGTGGCAGCTCTTTCCTAACCGCGCGGAAGGTAGGGGGTAGTATCTTGCTGCAGCGAGGCTGCGGCGACGCCGCCTTGTCTAGTGCTATAGCTCAACGTTGGTGCGCGCATGGCGCCTTCATACTAGGCGTATGCGCGCGCATCAGCCTACAAGGCAACTCGCTCGCTGGCTGCTGCGCGGCCCTAGCCTCATTCTTTCCCGCTCAGCGCGTTGACTTTACGGAGCGCACGTAAGAAAGTTAGTTAGTCGGTCGTCAGTTCTCTTTCGTTGGTCGTCGAGCAGTTCTCGCCGCTGTCGTTTGGTGAGGAGACGATGCAATACACAACGCTTTGGTGCCTAAATAGTGCCGCAATCGGAAATTCCAATTTTCGCGGGAAATACTGCGTTTTGTTGCGGAAAAACGCAGTTTTCACGCGTAAATTGTGGGTTTTCGGTTGTGTAACGTTGAAAACCAACCCAATCGCCAAAGAGTAGGGTCAAAATATAAGTATTCTACAGCGCGCGTGAGAGCAGGGAGTAGGGCGGACGCAAGACATGAGCTCTTTGAGGACTGACAGTTTGTCCGCTAGACGCAGCTGAATGACGCACAATGAATGAATGACGTTTGAATCTTAGACTGAGTAGACATGGCAATGTAGCTCAAGTTGTGAGACGCAATGTGAGGCCCACAGATTGTAAACCAAAATTAATAAAACTTTGCGAAATTGCAAGTGTTTGGTTGCCACTAAAAGCAATAAATTAACTGGGTTTCAATAAAATAATCATTTATCTTGGGTTTTTTCGCCCGGCCTCAGCCGGGCGAACCCCTACGAGAGCTTATCGTGCGTGCGTCCGTTCGTCCGTTCGTCCGTTCGTCCGTCACGCTCTCAGATCTCGGCGTTGGAACGTTGTAGGAAGGAGATCTTGGGCTTTATGGATAGGTCTCGACTCACTGATCATTCAGCTAAGAGACTTCGAAATTCAAAAGTTTGAATTGCGCGCGCTACAGTAACCCGAAGGTTCAAACTGAAAACGGCTATTACTCGCTCGTCTTACATCGTAGAGCGGCGTGCGATAGGTCAACTAAAAGGTCTCGACGTGCTCTTTCGCTTGGCATTAAAACTTTTGGTAATTACGCAAACACGCAACACGAAAAGCGACATTCTCGCGTTTTTAACGCAAAAATCGCTCTAACTCGCTCAGCGTGCGTCGTACGGAGACGATCTTGGGTTGGTTGGATAGCTCTCGACTCGCTGATCATTTGATCTTCTATTGGTCGAAACTCAAAAGTTTGAATTTCGGGAGCTACAGTAACCCAAAGGTTTAAAACGCAAAACTTATCTAACTCGCTCGTCTTCCGTCATAGAGAGACGATCCTGAGTTCGTTGAATAGGTTTCGGCACACTGATAATTCCGTTAAGAGAAGTCGAAATTCTAAAGTTTGAATTGCGCGCGCTACAGTAACCCGAAAGTCCAAAACGCAAAACGGCTCTGACACGCTCGTCTTACTTCTTAGAGCGACGTGCGATAGGTAAACTAAAAGGTCTCGTCGTGCTCTTTCACTTGGCATTAAAAATTTTCTTAATTACGCAAACACGCACCGCGAAAAGCGACATTCTTGCGTTTTTAGCATAGGAATCGCTCTAACTCGCTCAGCGTGCGTCGTAGAGAGACGATCTTGAGTTGCTGGATAGCTCTTGACTCACTGATCATTTGTTCTTCTATTGGTCGAAACTCAAAAGTTTGAATATCGCGAACTACAGTAACCCAAAGGTTCAAACAGCAAATGGGCCCTAACTCGCTCGTCTTACGTTGTAGAGCGGCATTCGTTCAACCGTTTGAAAGCTTACGTTGAGGCAGTTGTTGAACGGTGATTCCTAAAGAAATACTTTTGTTTTTTTAAACCCTTGTCTTACGAACAACTTTGTCTGCAAAAATAATTAATCCCGGGCGATCCCAATGTTGCCCTGCAACAACCGCTCAGAAATGCGTGTGTCTTGCTCAAAAAAATAATCCCGGGCGATCCCAATGTTGCCCTGCAAGAACCTCTCAGAAGGAGCGTGTCAGAAGTAGCGCATGAATTGTGGACTCCGGGCGGGCGCGCGTCATATCGGAAAGGCTTCGAAATACTTTACAAAAGTATCCACTTTTTTACTCTTCCACTTTAAAACACTCACAAACCACTCTGTATTAATAAAACAACTCAACTTTTTTAAAACAGCTTGTTTTCGCTCGGCCTCAGCCGAGCGAACCCTATCAAGAGCTCGGCGTGCGTACGTGCGTGCGTTCGTACGTACGTTCGTACGTACTGTACGTTCGTACGTACGTTCGTGCGTCACGCTCGCTTCGGGCTTAATAACTCGCTCGTCTGACGTCGTAGGGTGGAGTTTGAGACATGGTCGAGTAGCCTGCGGACTCCTCTAGCCATCTAAGTGGTCGAAACCAAAATAAGTTTTCAAAATCGCGCGCTACAGTATCCCAAAGTAGGGTCCATTTTAAGACAAAAGTTGACCGAACCTAGTCAAATCGCATATCAAAATGAAGCGCTCGAGCTTCTGAGCACGAATCCGACAACAAAAAGTTTCAAAAGTTTAACTAGAGAGCTACAGTATCCAAAACGCGTTGAAAACTGGAATCGACACGCTTGCTTTGGGCTTAGTAACTCTCTTGTCTGACGTCGCTGAGTTGAGTTCGACACATCGACGGGTAGCCCTCGGACTTCGACACATCGACGAGTAGCCCTCGGACTTCTCTCGCGAACTGTGGCGTCGACATAATAGCAAGCTTTAAAAATTGCGCGCTACAGTATCCCAAAGTAAGGTCCGCGAAAAGTTAAAACTTCATCGAACCTAGTGTAATCGCATATCAAAATGAAGCGCTCGACCTCCTGAGCACGAATCCGACAACAAAAAGTCTCAAAAGTTTAAACAGAGGGCTACAGTAAACCAAACGCGATGAAAACTGCAGATTTTGGTTTGTTATATCTTGGCACTCGTGCGTTGCAAAGCGGCGGTCTTGAATCGCTGAAGAGCTCACTGCAAGCCAACATCAAATCATGCTCACAATTAGCCTGTAGTTTTGCATTAGATTCCAGTGTCTTTTTTAAAATTTAGTCTGAAAAGATGATTTTCTTTGTGTAAAGAATTAAACCCGAGCGATACCAATGTTGCGTAGCAAGACCACTCCAAAAAGTGTAGTCGCGAGGAGAGTCAAAGACGCTGCACGAAACCGGAAAGGGCCTTGCTACCATCTCAGTAAAAATTTACAGCTCAAAACCACTCCACTTTTTAAAAGAGACTTGTTCGCTCGGCCTCAGCCGAGCGAACCCTATCAAGAGCTCGGCGTGCATACGTGCGTACGTACGTGCGTACGTACGTACGTACGTGCGTGCGTCACGCTCGCTTCGGGCTTAATAACTCGCTCGTCTGATGTCGTAGGATTAAGTTTGAGACATCGTTGGGTAGCCCGCGGACTCCTCTAGCCACCTGAGTAGTCAGACCAAAAATAAGTTTTCAAACTCGAGCGCTACAGTATCCCAAAGTGGGGTCCATTTTAAGACAAAAGTTGACCGAACCTAGTCAAATCGCATATCAAAATGAAGCGCGCGAGCTCCTGAGCATGAATCCGACAACAAAAAGTTTCAAGAGTTTGAATAGAGCGCTACAGTAACCAAAACGCGTCAGAAAGTGGTGATTTTGGCATAGTCGCGTGCTTTATAACTCGCTCGTCTGACGTCGCAGAATGGAGTTTGAGATATCGTCGGGTAGCCTGCGGACTCCTCTCGTCACCTTAGTTGTCAAGACTACAAAGCGTTTTCAAAATCGCGCGCTACAGTATCCCAAAGTAGGGTCCATTTGAAGACAAAAGTTGACCGAACCTAGTCAACTCGCATATCAAAATGAAGCGCTCGGGCTCCTGAGCAAGAATCCGTCAACAAAAAGTTTCAAAAGTTTAAATAGAGCGCTACAGTAACCAAAATGCGTCAGAAAATGGTGCTTTTGGCATGGTCGTATTTCGGCACTCGCGTGCTGCGGAGCGACGGTTTTGGCATCGCTGAAGAGCCAACAGGAAGCTAACATCAAATCAAAGGCGTCTTTTTTTTAAATTCAGTCGGAAAACATAATTTTCTTGCTGCAAATAATTAAACACGAGCGTAACCAATGTTGCGTAGCAAGACCACTCCAAACAGTGTAGTTGCGAGAAGAGCCGAGGCGTTACTCAAAACCGGAAAGGCCTTGCTACAATCTCAGTAAAAATTCAAGGCTCAATACCACTCCGCTTTTTAAAAGAGACTTGTTTCGCCGCGCCTCAGCGCGGCGAGGTGTATATGTTACAGTGAATACCCGCATCCAGTGAAAACCCGCATATGTGGGTTTTCACTAGATGTGTTACTGAATCTACATTACTATGCTAGCTAGGTGTTTTGTCTGTCTGAGTACGCTTGCCTCCCTAGCACTTCGCCACGCGACGCTTCAGCATGCGCCTGCCTCGCTAGCACTTCGCCACGCGAAGCTTCAGCACGCGCGCGCTAGGAAGCCAGCGGGACGCCAGCGGCGTCCCGCAGAGAAGCTCGCTCGCTTCGATCGATCGACCGCAGAAAATCAATCGCTGCACGGCCAGCGTCGCCTGTTGCTGCCTGCCTTCAACGCAGGCTTTGCCTGAACAGTACGGCAATGCACGGTAGCAGAGCCTTGCAAAAGCGAACAGTGCGGCAGTGCGCGGTACAGCAGAGAGCCTTGCAATGTGCAATTGTAACAGAGCCGAACAGTACGACAATGCTCGCGCAGGCAATTCTAGCCGCTTCAGCGACTATTTTGCTTGCAACAGGATAGATCTTGCAACAGGACAATCGGCCCGCTCTCTAGCATTTGTTTTGCGCGCCGCTTTGTACGGCGCGTTCGCGAGGCTGGACTTTCTGCAACAGGACGCTGCAACGGTACGGACGTTACAACAGGATCGTCGCGCGAGGCGACCAGCGCCGTTGGCTCGCAACAGGACAGACCTTTGCAACAGGACAGATTTTGCAACAGGACAAATCTTGCAACAGGGCAGATTTTGCAACCGGAAAATCTGACCACTTTCTATCATTTGTTTTGCGCGGCGCTTTGCACGGCGCGTTCGCGAGGCAGTCAGCGCTGTTGGTTTGCAACAGGACAGAGTTTCTGCAACAGGACAAAATGTTGCAACAGTACAGACGTTGCAACAGGATGGTCGCGCGAGGCGACCAGCACCATTGGCTCGCAACAGGACAGACCTTCTGCAACAGGACACATTTTGCAACAGGACAAATCTTGCAACAGGACAAATCTTGCAACAGGACAGATCTTGCAGCAGGACAGATCTTGCAACTAGACAGACCCTGCAACAGGACAGATCTTGCAACAGGACAGATCTTACAACAGGACAGATTTTGCAACAGAACAAATCTTGCAACAGGACAGATCTTGCAACCGGAAAATCTGCCCGCTTTCTATCACTTGATTTGCGCGGCGCATTGTACGGCGCGTTCGCGAGGCAGTCAGCGCTGTTGGCTTGCAACAGGACAGACTTTTTGCAACAGGACAAATGTTGCAACAGGACAAATCTTGCAACAGGACAGACCCTGCAGCAGGACAGTTCTTGCAACAGGACAGACCCTACAACAGGACAGATCTTGCAACAGGACATACCTTGCAACAGGACAGATTTTGCAACAGGGCAGACCTTGCAAGAGGACAGATTTTGCAACAGGACAAATCTTGCAACAGGACAGATCTTGCAACAGGACAAATCTTGCAACAGAACAGACCCTGCAACAGGACAGATCTTGCAACAGGACAGATTTTGCAACAGGACAGATCTTGCAACAGGACAGACCCTGCAACAGGACATATCTTGCAACAGGACAGATCTTACAACAGGACACATCTTGCAACAGGACAGATCGTGCAACAGGACAGACCTTGCAACAGGACAGATTATGCAACAGGACAAATCTTGCAACAAGACAGATTTTGCAACAGGACACATCTTGCAATAGGACAGATCGTGCAACAGGACAGACCTTGCAACAGGACAGATTTTGCAACAGGACAAATCTTGCAACAGGACAGATTTTGCAACAGGACAGATCTAGCAACAGGACACATCTTGCAACAGGACAGATCTTGCAACAGGACAGATCTTGCAACAGGACACATCTTGCAACAGGACACATCTTGCAACATGACAGATCTTGCAACAGGACAAATCTTGCGACAGAACAGACCCTGCAACAGGACAGATCTTGCAACAGGACAGATCTTGCAACAGGACAGATCTTGCAACAGGACAGACCCTGCAACAGGACATATCTTGCAACAGGACAGATCTTACAACAGGACACATCTTGCAACAGGACAGACCTTGCAACAGGACAGATTTTGCAACAGGACAAATCTTGCAACAGGACAGATTTTGCAACAGGACACATCTTGCAACAGGACAGATCGTGCAACAGGGCAGACCTTGCAACAGGACAGATTTTGCAACAGGACAAATCTTGCAACAGGACAGATTTTGCAACAGGACAGATCTAGCAACAGGACAGATTTTGCAACAGGACAAATCTTGCAACAGGACAGATCTTGCAACAGGACAAATCTTGCAACAGGACAGAC
>JASAMZ010008674.1:0-7500 GCA_030248115.1 Linhomoeus sp. GSCO2_2 | reverse complement strand
CCACCGGCAGCAGTTCTCGCTTCTACTTTCCAGTCGCACAATCGTTCGCCGACCAGATAGGTGGGGGTGGCACCTTTGAGGCTGATGTTATGCAAGCGCTTCTGTCCATTTGCGCTGTTGTCTGAAGTGGAGGTTCTGACTCGCACATGTCAAGATCAAACCTCTGACAGCCTAATACTGCAGGTGTGCGTGCGGCCCACCTGGCCTTCATGAAGTCCCAGCGTGTTCCCAATAAGCGGATGGCCGGTCCCCTGTCCAACTTCGACGAAGAGCAGCTCTTCTTCCTCTCCTGGGCCCACAGTTGATGCAGCATGTCCAAACGCATAACACAGTGGCGGGGAGAAGAGCCTTTGCGGCAGAATCCGGCCTTCGCCGAGGCCTTTCAGTGCCCAGAAGGTACCCACATGGCCCCAAAGAGCCGTTGCGGCGTCTGGTCGTGACATTTTAGTTATGTAGCCGATTGAAAAGTTTCCGAGTCGTATTCTTCTACGAACAGTGCTCATTGACGATATTTGTACGCCGTTTTGCTGATTGAAAACCTGCTTTCGCACACACATACGCAAACGAACGTGAGCAAACGCGCGGACGTCGAACTCCTGTACATGCGCCCGTTTCGTGCAATAGAGTTTGCCAACTATCTCTGTGGCAAGACCAGAGCGTGCAAAACTGGAGCGACACTTAACCCCGTGGCCAGTTCAGAGAATTCCACGTTTGGGGAATGATTTCAATTAATAATAGGTATCATCGATTTCATTAAAGAATCCATGTCTCTACCGAGACTGAATACGACAGGATGGAATAGGTGAGACGCGAAGGCGCGAGTTGAACGCTCCTTAAAACTATCACGAGAAAGTAGCACTCGGCATCGATGATGAACAGAAATTTCAGTAACCAGCACACTATTGCCCCGAGGTGTCATTTTGAGGCGCCAGATGACTCAACGACAATTTGTCTGGGCGTGAGCTCTCATTCTGACTGCAGAGTGACTGTGTGCTCTCCCTGTGAGTGCGCAACATGATGACATATTTATGTACCTACCGTGGCAGAACGGCCCTCCTTCCGCCTGCCAATCCGGGAGCAGGCAGGTCACACTCCGAATCAGACTCGCTCTCAAACAATCAAATACGTAGGAGCTGAGATGTCATTGTCGCTTTGTCAACACACTCCGCAGAGTGAAGAGAGATGCCACTTGACAATCGAACAAAGCGCATCACCTTGTCTTCTCCTCTTGTCGTCGCACTGCGAAAGAGACTCGACACGGAGGCTCTCAACGTACTCTTTCACACGATAACAACAAGTTTGGAAATTAGTAAAACATGCAACAAGAAATTGTGACGCAGAGAACAAAAGACACGTCGTTTGAAGGCTTCCGGAGCGCTCCATCCTGCTCTGTCAAACACGTGGTCAAAACATTGACAAATTTGCGTCACTTTTTGCGCCCGGCCTCATCTGGGCGAGCCCTACCAAGAGCTCGGACTCTTTGTGCCAATAAAACAGTCACATTCTTCTAAAACAGCTTTTATAACGAATAGTCTTTGGCAAAGTGATAGTTGCGATTGTGGGCGGCACTTTCGTTCATATTTTGCGTGAGTGAGAGGGTCTATCAAAACGAGACGGCAAGATAGGCACTCTAATTGAACCAGTGCGGACGATCGCGACCTATGTAGAACAATAGCTGTCCCGTTGCTTGGAAACCGACTCGATTCCAATTGCGCGTTCCCAAAAGCAGAGACCGTTTTCACTCCTTCCACACCTTACGTGAAGGCGAAAGACAGTAGGAGGAAGTCTAAAGGCGATACGATGTATCCCGCTGTACCAGTAGCACCAATCGAGGTGAAATCGGGATCTACTGTCAGGCACAAAAGACGTCTCTTGTCGGCCTTCTGCACAGGAGTGGCGACGACCCTAATTGGAGTCGTTGTGGTGGCCGCTTACCTGTCGTTGTTGGAAAATGACCAGCCGACGTCTCTCGCGACGACAGCCGCCGCCACGACTGAGGCCACCGTGAACCTGCACCAGGGGCGGCATTCGTACCACATATTATAATTGTGTCCAACTTCTAACTCGAAGCTAGATCAGTGCCGATTGCGGCCGAATAAGGAGCAGTACTGTTTGTCCGCATTCAAACACCTCGCTTTCAAAGTGAGCCAACTTGGTAACGGGTAGAACAAGGTCTGCACATAAAGCCACAGCACTGAACAGTGGCTCACCTACACCTTACGAATACCGCCCCAGGTCGACGGAGAAGGTACATATTCACGCACGCACTTCAATTGTACTGCAGTCCACGACTGTATGTAATGTGGCCGTGACATATTCCCGAAGTCCTTACAGTCCGTTCCTACATAGGTTCCTAGGCATACCAGGACGCCTCATCTAGAGCTCCACACTTCCTTCAGAGGCCATACTGATCTTGGGGGGAATGTTGATTGGCCCACGGAGCAACGGAAAGGAACTATACCCTCGGGTCTACTTCCCACAATTCGGACAACTGGCTAATCGATCGGAGCGCCTCGCTAGGTGAGCAGCAGCAATTAAAGCTCAGAAGACTCCAAAAGCCTTTACTGTGCAAGAGCGATCAGGAAACTCGTCCAAGGCGAATGCAGATACAGTGTATGGTGTAAATTGGCCAGGCGTCTTGGTCGGAGTGGCGATGAACTGAGCCTAGAGCGCGCGTGAAGTTTAGGGAGCGATACGATCACGCGGGGGGAAGGCTGCTGGATGGCTCCATCGTTGTGACGGGAGGCAGGTGCAGAGAAGGTTGTCGACCGAGCAAGCCGCGTGACCGCATCTACTGCAGGTGCTTTTACTACCTAGAATCACGTAACGTTTTTCCGTTTAGTACCCCCCCCCCCCCCTCCCCCCCACGCACGCACGCACGCACGCACGCACGCACGCACGCACGCACGCACGCACGCACGCACGCACGCACGCACGCACGCACGCACGCACGCACGCACGCACGCACGCACGCACGCACGCACGCACGCACGCACGCACGCACGCACGCACGCACGCACGCACGCACGCACGAACGCACGCACGCCCGCACGCACGCAAGCAAGCAAGCACGCCAGTCTTGTCGTTGTACCACATGTTTCCAAATTGTTTTGTTCCTCAGCTTAATTTTTAGAATTGTTTTGCTATTGTTCTTATTCCTCTCGAATTTCAACAAATTGTTCTTGTTATTGTTAACAATTTAGAAACAATTGTACCTAAATTGTTCCTAAGGGGATTGTGCGCCGTAGCGCAGAAGTTCGTTAAGTGGTAATCTCCATAAAGTCACAGAAATTGCGTCGTGAAAGACGATTACTCTTAAATTATATGAGATTTGCTTTATAATTGCTATACACTATTGTATGCTTTCTCCGACCTTTAGAACAATTTAGGTACAATTTATGAGTTTCCAATTGTTTTGTTCTGAAGCCATTCCAGATTGTTATTGTTATTGTTTTGTTCCTGGGAGCAGTGGAACAAATTGTTATTGTTCCTATATTGTAACCAATTTAGGGGTACAAATTGTTAGGTACAATTTGTACCCAGGAACAATCGTCAAGACTGACGCACGCTCATCTCAGCCACTATGGAGGGGTTCATTTTGTTTCCGGTTCACGGAAGTTCTGCGACCGTGCCGCGGCTCTTTCGTCGAAGGGCCTCCCCTCAACGCCGGCAGGCAGGACCCAGCCTACGCCACCGTTGGTGAGAGCGTGACGCTCTTCTCTTCCGCCAGTTTCCAAATGATTGGAGGGGGGGGGGGCGGGGATTACCTTCCTCTCAAAGAAGTGCCTGAGAGGGTAATGAAAAGCGCAAGAACGAAGTTTCCTCGTGCTCGTATTGACTTGCAGCTGTAGAGTATTCTCAGATTTTGCCAGCAGCACTCTGCGCTATAAACATGCACAACACAGTACTGTCGCCGTAGGGCTAGCACAGCACCTGCCTGTGGGAGTGGAACACGTAGCGTAACACGTACCCAGTAGCGTAACGCTTCACAGATGGTCGCCTGTTCGTGTGCGGGGGCCTGGCACGAGGAGGCTACCTTTCGAGCTGCGAATCGCTCTCGTCTGCCGATGGCCAGTGGCGGACGTTGCCCCAGGTAAAGTCTTTAGTTCTTATACATAGTACTGTTGCTATAGACGCTCTTCGTCTACTGTAAATACTCTGATACGCCCCATGCAAGGCGCGGATAAAGGGGGTTGTTTATTGAAGGATTTACTGTAGTAATCTCTTTCTCTCTCGTCAGGCCATGCCGTACAAGCTCGTATTTGCCACGGCCGCTGGCATCAACGGTTGTCTCTACGTGATGGGGGGGACAAAGTTGGGAGAACAGGCGCCACAACCCACGGGGCTATGCCAACGTCACGCTGCGCTTTGAGAACGGCAACTGGACTGAAATGGCCTCTTTTGGAGAAGGTCCAGATTGCGTGCGTGCGTGCGTGCGTGCGTGCGTGCGTGCGTGCGTGCGTGCGTGCGTGCGTGCGTGCGTGCGTGCGTGCGTCAGTGCGTGCGTGCGTGCGTGCGTGCGTGCGTGCGTGCGTGCGTGCGTGCGTGCGTGCGTGCGTGCGTGCGTGCGTGCGTGCGTGCGTGCGTGCGTGCGTGCGTGCGTGCGTGCGTGCGTGCGTGCGTGCGTGCGTGCCTGCGATCGTGCCTGCGTGCGTGCGTGCGTGCGTGCCCGCGTGCGTGCGGGCGCGCGTGCGGGCGTGCGTGCGTGCGTGCGTGCGTTCGTGCGTGCGTGCGTGCGTGCGTGCGTGCGTGCGTGCGTGCGTGCGTGCGTGCGTGCGTGCGTGCGTGCGTGCGTGCGTGCGTGCGTGCGTGCGTGCGTGCGTGCGTGCGTGCGTGCGTGCGTGCGTGCGTGCGTGCGTGCGTGCGTGCGAGCGTGCGTGCGTGCGTGCGTGCGTGCGTGCGTGCGTGCGTGCGTGCGTGCGTGCGTGCGTGCGTGCGTGCGTGCGTGCGTGCGTGCGTGCGTGCGTGCAGATTACGTCAACCGTGAAGGGGGGGGGGGGGGGGGAGGGCGGGGGGGGGGGAGTCTTTGTCGAACAGTGCGGCACAAACGCTGTTGTGTCCATATAACCAAATCTACCCCTCACACCCCCGCCGAAGGCAAAGTACTCCAAGCGTTGGCGTTACGTATTGTAGCGACTGGTGTGCACATTGGATGCATGTGACAGTCCCAGCTGCAGTCCACCATTTTTCACAACAAGTAGCAATAAGACCTTTCTTCTTTCAAGCAAGGGCGGATGCGGCAGCGGCAGCAGTCGAGATCCAGGGCCGTTGGATCATCGTCCTCTGCGGCGGCAAAACTCTAGTACTCGACGAGGAATGGGGTTCCATGCAGCCGCGCGCCAGCAGGCACGTATGATGACAGAGTAGGCGACGCCTACTGGAAGGGCCAATTACCGTAACAATGTGAATGCTGAAATGGAGAGGTCGTATGCCAATAAGGATTTGTGACATAGTTTTGCAGTTTTTAAAAATTACAATTTCGAGATATTTACAATCAAAATACGGAAATGTCTAAAATCGACTTTTTCACCTGATGATATAGCGGCGAAATTTCTTCAGAAATGGAAAGAGTATAGACTGCGGATAATTTGTAATGCAAGAGAATTTTCTTGCAAATATGGAATTTCATAGAAATGCGTGATTATTTTTCAAAATTCCATAAATCAACAAAATAGAACATCGTTTTTTGACGAATTTGAACGCAGAAATGGTAAGGCCGTATGCCAATAAGAATTTGTGACATAGTTTTGCAGTATTAATAAATTCCAATTTCGAGATATTTAGAATTAAAATTTAAAAAATGTCAAAATTGAGATTTTCGTCTGATGGCCAGAACGTCTGTTTATTGATGAATGTGCACTCGGAAATAGAAATGCGTACGCTGAACACGGGAATTCGCTCGCAAAAAACTTTTGGCAAGTTTTTTTGTTGGATGTGACGTTTTCACACAGGTAGGAAACATCAGGTAAACGGCGTCGTATCATGCCGAAAACATATAGCGAACGCGGCGATATCACTGAGCTTCAGATCAGCTGTACAGACAACCGTATCGTGAAGATAGCTGCACTTGGCATTAAGGTACACATTCTCAAGACACTTGCTCCAGATGCGGCTAATGATGTGTACAAAGTTCACTATACTGTTCACCAACATTTGACAAACACAAAGTATAGGTTGAACTTTTTACACACACAGCTTGTTTCGCCCGGCCTCAGCCGGGCCCTATCAAGAGCTCTGCGTGCGTGCGTGCGTGCGTACGTACGTACGTCACGCTCGCTTCGGGCTTAATAACTCGTTCGTCTGACAACGTAGGATGGAGTCTGAGACATCGTCGGGTAGACCGCGGACTCCTCTAGCCTTCTAGGTGGTCGAGACTAAAATAAGTTTTCAAAATCGAGCGCTACAGTAGCCCAAAGTGGGATCCATTTTTAGACAAAAGTTGACCGAACCAGTCGAATCGCATATCAAAATGAAGCGCTCGAGCTCTTGAGCACGAATTTAACAACAAAAAGTTTCAAAAGTTTAAGCATAGCGCTACAGTAACCAAAACGCGTCAGAAAGTGGCGATTTTGGCATAGTCGCGGGCTTTATAATTCACTCGTCTGATCTCGTAAAATGGAGTTTGAGACATCGTCGGGTAGCCTGCGCCTGCGGACTTCTCTCGCCACCTGAGTGTTCAAAACTGAAATACAGTAAGTCTTCAAACTCGCGCGCTACAGTGTCCTAAAGTTGGGTCCACTTTAAGACTAATATTGACAGAACCTAGTCAAATCGCATATCAAAATGAAGCGCTCGAGCTCATCAGCACGAATCTAACAACAAAAAGTTGCACGAGTTTAAGCATGACTCTGCAATAACCAAAACGCGTCCGAAACTGGTGATTTTGGCAAGGTCATATCTCGGCACTCGTGAGTCGCAGAGTGACGTGCTCGACGTCAGTCAGGAGCTTACTCTACGGAGATGTCGATTGATTCAAGAGTCACAATTCGAAAATATTTTGAACTGCGTCCGCAACAGTAACCTAACGCTTTGCGTCGGAAACTCGAACGTCAAAGCAGTCAAATCACACATCAAATTGAAGCGCTGGAGCTGCCGAGATATGACCTTGTCAAAATCACCAGTTTCGGACGCGTTTTGATTTATTGTAGAGTTATGCTTAAAGCTCTGTAATTTTTTGTTGTTAGATTCGTGCCTACTTAGCTCGAGCGCTTCTTCTATTTCTATATATTCTTGCTGATTTGACTAGGTTCTGTCAATATTAGTCTTAAAGTGGACCCAACTTTAGGACACTGTAGCGCGCGAGTTTGAAGACTTACTGTATTTCAGTTTCTTGAACACTCAGGTGGCGAGAGAAGTCCGCAGGCGCAGGCTACCCGACGATGTCAACTCCATTTTACGAGATCAGACGAGTGAATTATAAAGCCCGGTGACTATGCCAAAATCGCCACTTTCTGACGCGTTTTGGTTACTGTAGCGCTATGCTTAAACTTTTGAAACTTT